>JAOXNR010000029.1:16529830-16541602 GCA_028571225.1 Parsonsia alboflavescens
TTCATTACATAATTATGAAATTGATTTTGTTTATTTTTCAATTCAGTGTATTAAGTTTTTAATTTTATCAATTTAGTTCTAAAAGTTTTTAAAATGAAAACCGACTGGTTCAATATCAAACCAACTGATTCACCAGTTGAACCGGCCAGTTTTTATTGATTTGCTAAAAATCCATCGATTTTTTAAAAAATAAGTTTTTTCCTTGAATCGGACTGATCAACTGGCCGGTTCCCAATTGGACCGGCCAGTCCAATCCAATCCACAAAACAATGGTATTCGTATTCTTTTTCTTTTTTGTTTTGGCAAACTTGTATATTTTTATTATAACACTTAAAAAAAAAAAAAAAACAACCATAGATCCTTTTTAAAAATAATAATAATAATAATATACATTATAAAAGAAACCAATTTATAATAAATAACTGTCACAGTAGCTTTTTACGTAGGTGTCAACAAATACTTTTTCTCGTTTTGCTTGCTTCTTCTATTAAACCTTTTCATATATTCTTAAGAAAACTATTTCAATTTTCTTAGCTGTGTTTTAGTTAATTTGCATATATCTAGATATGTGTTCATCACTCCACCTATCGGATATCCTTGAAAGGAAATAAAACTATTTCAATTAGTAACTTATGTAAACTTTTTTAAGAAAATCATTTACTGACTCATTAATGGGGGTTTCAGATATCCTTTTATATTTGCATGTTACTACTTGTTACATTAATAGAATATTAATAAAAATCTTACATGAAACCTTTAATTATTAATTTTCAGGGGCAATCTTTTTTAATATCAAAATGGATAAGCATTTTAAAATTTGACCATACTTTTAAGTTTTTTAAATTTTGACCAAGAGAATATATTTTTAGACAATACTATCCCTGAATATACTAAACAGTCAGTATAAAAAAAAAAGGGTACGAGTTATTTGGATTGTTCATTTACCAAATTTATGGATTGTTGGTTTTTAGTTACAGATTGTTTGTCTTCATATCTAATCCTTCATGGATTGTGTAGGTGTAAAAAGTGTAATTAGGTAATTTCACATACAAAAGTGACTATATTTTGAAAGTTTTTAAGAGATGACCATTTTTTTAAAATGAAATAATAAAAGTGCAATTTCTACTTATCTTTAATATATTTTTATATTTAATCCTAAAAATAAACATGTTTTAAATTTTTGTTATAGGTGTAATAAGGACAATGACACGTAAATGCGTCATGAGAGATTCAGAGCTTTAATGGTGAAATGGATTACCTAATTGTACCTTGACTAATTTATTACAAAGCCTTCTACTCAAAATTCATTTATCCCATCCCATAATATAAATGATTAGACATCGACTCATGTGGATTGAAAAATAATATTGATGGAGGCCAAATTGACTTAACGGATTAACCCGATTTGCTATTAACTGAAGAACTTAAGAGACTAGTCCCCATGTGGTTCAATAACCCAATAAAGTATAAGTTGTGTCCATCTCGGATGCAAACTGTATTTAAGATAAGATGATATCTAATTAAAATTGAGAGTATAATAAATTACTAAAAGGATATGATATGAACGTGGTAACAAACTCCACCACCTAAGTACACTTTTTTAAAATATGTCTATCATTCCTACCATTTCATTTATGATATTATGTTGAATCTCATAATACACATTTTTATATTAGTTTCTATTATACTAATAAAAATTTATAGAAAGTCACTAATTGTTAAAAATAAACCAAATCCTAGACAAATTAGATATTTTATAGGGACGTATTAAATTTTTACTGATGTAATAAGGAATATCATACAATTGTGTAATAAGATATCCAGAACTATTGTCCATTTGTGTGGTACTCTTGTTACATTTGTATGACGTTTAATTATTATTATTTTTAATATATTATATATTAAACCTTAAAAAAATAAACTAAATCCTAAGAGTATTTAATCTTTTAGGTATACGTGTTAAATTATTACTAATATATCAAGAAATTAAATACAAATGTATGATAGAAGATCAAGAGCCCTAACATAGCATGAGAGTTTCTTCTTAGTCTTAATTCTTATTTTACAAGGGCATTGATATAATAAAATGATGGTTCGAAGTCCAATTTTCACCACCATCAAATATATTAAATGTTATATTTAAAATAGTATTTATTTCTTTTATTTATAATTACAATTATATTTCCCCAATAAAAAATTTATATTTTGAGATAAAAATGTCCACTAAGTATTTTATTATAGAATGGTGTGATTAAAAAATACTGAAGGGAGTAGTATAACGTTGTGTTCCTTTTTATCAAAATCAAAATATATTAGTTAATCAATTTTGTGGTTTATCATATATGATAAATGATTTGTTAATGCGTCGTGCAGATCACAAGTTCTGATTTATGATTTTGAGACACAGAATATTGTTCTTTGATTAAATCTAAATATTTTAATATTTTTTTTCAAAAAAATATTTTTATTTACCGCCAGTAGATTGCAACATAACACTATTGTACATGTTCATAAATATTGAATCATAACTATGTAATTAAAACAGTGTTCCATCCACTGACTAATTCTTCGTAGAATTGGCATGAATATTGAATCATCTTTAAATAAAGCAACGCTTTTCATGCCCCAAATCACTTTTGTTGAAGATTCATAGAGAGATTAAGAGGATACCTGCTCTTCCATGTGCTCCGTGACATCACATATTTTAAAAGATGTACGTGGGGATTCAACACAAAACAATTGCCGCACGGATCCACAATGATCTCCAATATCTTGACACTAGAGGTGTCCACATGACCGATCCGCCCGGCTCAGACTAAGGACCAAAGACTTTAAAAGGATCCGATCAAACTGATTCTGTTATGTTTAAAAGAATTGTTCAAAACTAATCCTAACCTAACTTAACCTTTTCAGGATCGAGATGGTTGGGTTGGACATGGGACAAAGATTTTTTCTTTTATCTATATTATAAAATTTAATTACAGGTAATAAAAAATTTCTTCCTAAATACATTTTTAAAAAAGTAAAAATAAACTAATGAATAGAGCCAAAAAAAAAAAAAAAAGATAATGATACATAAATTATATTCTAAAAAAGTAAAATTAAATTAATAATTCTAAATTTACATTGTGAAGAAATAAAATAACAATAAACATAAATCATTCAGAAAAATGTATAAAAATAAATTAACAATTCAAATTGATAAATAATAAATATTAAATAAAAATGACTTGGGCCTAAGGGACTCCATTGCATTGGGGCTAAATTGGTCGAAAGACCAACCTTTATTAACTGATCTACTTGAAAATGGGATCTATGCACAAATAATTCTAAATTCCCTAAGAATTGTTATATCCCATCTGGACTCCGCATCTTCTATCTCATCTATACCACCAATACTCTGGTTATTCCAACTAAAAAAGGTCTACAACATTATTTGGTGAAATTTATCAAACTTGCCATAAAAAAGAGAAAGTTTCATAATAATAAAAAGACATTACAATATTGAAACTTATGGATGATTAAACACGATAAAACAAAACATTATGAACCAAAGTTAGAAAATCAAAAGACTAAAAGCACCAATAATTCTTAAAGACTTACAGAAAACTTGACAAAAGATCAAGCCAAAAATGCCTTATTGAAAAAGTTACTTCTGATTTTCAAAAATAGCCACCAAATTATAAAAAAGATTATCTCTATTAATTTATTATGAGCATTTTAAAACTGGAAAGAAATAAACTCATTATTAAAAAATTAATAATAAATTTGACAAATTAAAAATATTAATCAAATAAATTCAGAAACTGATCATGGAAAGAATATTAAATTCATTAAATTTAGTATATTGATCATGATTATTATAAAATAATAATAATAAATTATGAATCTCTTTATTTAATTTATATATTTAAAAAAAAACAATTTTTTTTATTAGAGTGAAAGAAACTAAACATTAAAAGATGGTCCAAGATCGATTTATCTAAGAAAAAAATCTTTACATTTCTATGGGTAATAAACCTAATTTAAATGTATTTATCTGTCTGATAGGGCTTCTCCCCCCCTCTAAAGCTCAATCTTTAAGAAGTAACAATAACAGAGTATCCATCAAATGCCCAAAGGGAAAAATAACATTTACCCTCAAAGCAAAGAGTCTCTTTGTTACAAAGTCCCAAAATAAAGTGGTGAAGCATAAGAATTTTTTCCCAGTGATTCCACCAAAAAATAAGTTCACCGGATTTTAGCTAAACCATGAAGAAACTGAAACATGGATGCCGCAAGACGGTGGACGGCACAATCTCTAACCCATCTCAATCCTGTCTTGGTTATTCTCATCTGGAAAAGTTGTTACACCACCCCAACCGTGGATTCTAGTTTCCCAGCTTCAGTCTCAGAAGAGTATTTACACCTTGTAAAGTCATCCCATATTGGCACATCCTCGCCATATTTTGACTAAATGTTCACGGTGGCAGCCATAGCCCACAGCTCCTTTGCAATCTCTGAAAGGATGGAATGCAATCTGGATCAGATGACCAGCATCTCTCCATCAGCGATCTCCATAAGGGATCACACGAGCTTGGAATTTCAGGCCGCAGATTGTCTTTACTTATACCACCTGAGTAGGTAAAATGACAAAAAAGGATCAGCAGATGAAAACACAGAATGAACTTTGTCCAAAACCATAGCACTTACTATGAAACTTTGAACACTCAAACAAAACCTAGAGGCCAAAAATCATTCAAGAAATCTGAAACTTCAATGCTTATATAAAAGAACACTTCACATTCTGAATACATAAATTACTTTTGAATTCCATCACAATTTACTAATAATGCAAGGTAAGTTAACTACAATTCAAGAGAATTATATTATACTTCCTCTGCTACTAAATGAAAGCATACCAATTATTTCCTCTGATTGCATGTTTGCATAAGGCTCCTCACATGTCAGAAGTTCCCACATCACGATTCCAAAAGAATAAACATCAACCTAAATTTTGGACACAAACAAATATCAGTAATTTCACTAAATCAAGAACGTAGAACATATATGATGTTGGAATATGCTACAACCAAAACAGTTTATCCCACCTTCTCAGAAACCAGGTTCCTTCCACTCAAGAGTTCTGGTGCCATCCAGGGGATAGTTCCCCATATTCCACCACAAACAAGAGTCCTCTGCTTAGTTTTTGATAAGCCAAGATCACCAATCTGAAAAGGGATTAAGATAAATTTAGAAATCACTCTTACTACAGAAATTCCTAGTTAGCATAACTGATAGGGATGAATATAAAAAAATATCAACACTCCTGTCCACCCAATCTAGAATACCTTGCAAACTGGTCTCTGGGGATCCCTCATATTCACTAGAAAGTTGTGAGACTTCAAGTCAAAGTGAACTATGTTCTTTCCATGCAAGTATTTCATGCCAAATGCTCCATCCATTGCTATAATCATCCTCTTCCAACGGTCAATTGTTCTGCAGAGTGAAATTACATCAGGTTTTCTGCTTATCATGAATTAAGAGCATTGAGGCAGAAAATGAACATCAAATATTGAGAATTCTATCAACACATAAAAAATCACAGGTAAAAGACACAGGAAAGAAGGGTGAAACAATCAACCCCTACAAGTACGGACATGTATTGCTACCTGAATAAGAGCATACACAAGTAGACTAATAGCACAGCAATGGAATGGAAATATAATCCTCACCTGTCCTTTCTGAATAAAACTTGTTTAAGTGAGCCATTCACCATGTATTCTGTTACTGTTGCCAAACAATACCATCTACGACTACACCATACACTGCCACAATATTTGGGTGGTGAAGTTGACCTAATGTGTGAGCCTCCTTCCAGAAGTCTGCCACCTGAAAAGCAAGTGAACCACAAATACTTCATTCAGGAGCACAAGTCCATACTAGTAATCACGTTATTAGGAGAATTCTGGCGATCAGGAAATAATGCTAGAAAAAGCTAGATTAGAAAAAGGTTCAGATTGAAATCACAGAAGGATTTATGAGAAAAGTAGTTGGATTATCATTTTCATGAGAGCTGAAAAATAAGCAACCAGCACCTTCTAAGACTTATTATTGCAAAGAGAAGTAACCAAATAAGTGGAAACTCCAATCAGATAATGTGAATGATGTAGCATGGACTAAATATAGTACTTACCATTCGGTCCGCCCCTTTACAACCATCACTAAAGCAGCTAGGTTTTATTCTCTTGATAGCAACATCAGAGCCCTTCCATTTTCCATGGAACACAATACCGTATGCTCCATGTCCAAGTTCCTTAATATATTCAAGGTCAGCGTTTTTTATAACCTGCAGTAATGAAAATTTTAGAAACCATTTAGTGGAAAAGAGGAAAAGTCTAATGTGCATATCTATAAAGTGATCTGTCAGGTATACAGATATGCATTATCAATTCTAATCCAAAATTGAAAAACTGGTATTCAATAGCTTATTCTTACTTGCAGCTCTTTTGTAACCAGATGAGCATAACGTGCAATAATGTCAGCTGGGATGCCGTTTCCCTTCAAACAGGAACTTGTCTTCATATTCTTGTCCTGCCAAATGGGAGAGGGAAAATTTGGTTTCAGATAGACAATATCAACGAGAAAAAAACTTTTGATGAGTAGGATTTAGATGTACCTTCTCTGTGCTACTTGAATCAGACTCTTGGCTATGCTGAACTGTTTCTCTTGTGTAATAGTCATTGTCACATTTTGAAACTGAAGAATCAGAAGAAATACCACTTGACTTTTCTTCATAAGGCACCAAGTTGATGTGCTGTTCATCCATCGGATCCAAACCATTCGACTGAGGTTTCAGGAGGTTTCTGAAATATGTCTTCTATCATCGTCACGAACTGGCGGATTGTTTAGATCACAATCAACAATGGAAGCAATATTACTTGATATTTCTTTAGCACCTCCCTGGTGTATATACAATGTCTCATTATCGCCATCTACTTCCGAAAGCCTCTTACAAGAACTGTGCAGAGAACTGGAATGGTTCTTGGAATGTGGCTCCACAACAGTCCAAAGGAGTTCGGCCACCCTTTCCTAATATATCAAGGGAATTTTCACCAAGTGTCTGATCTGCATCACCAATCTTCTCAATATTTGAAGTAGTTAAGAAATCTAGGTTAACGTCCCCTGCCCTTAGATGACCATTATCAGGATTTGCTGTCCCCTGCTGTGGAACTATGTCGCCAACTGGCTTGAGCAGTTTCTCTTCACCACAATAGGGTAGATACGTGTGTTCATCATCTATAGTTTCCTGCTTTCCACGAATTACATAAAAATGTGAACCATCTAAAGGCTTATCCGGTACAGTATTTTGTGACCTCAATGGTGGACCTTGGTTTGATATATTTGAACTTGACCTGAGCCCTAGGTGAAATTTCCCTGTCGAAATCTTCCCATCCAACCTAAAGCTTTGATGTGTCCCCAGCTCACTGACACTGCTTCGAGTACTGATGAGGTATGGGTAGGCCCTTCGATATCTTGCCTCACTTAGACCAAATATATGGTTGCGAATGCGATATTCCCTCCACTGGCTTCCAGTGCTTTGTAAAGACTCCATGTGGGAGTGGCAAGTTGGGGGAACAAATCCCTTCTTTACCCCATTCCGATCACCACTCTGTGGCACAATATTTTCCCTATCTACGTGTTTCAAAGATTCTAGACTAACAGTTGCAAGCTCACAATTAGGGTCTAATCCTTTTGCCGTCCAATTTATATTAGAATTATATGGCATCCTTCCCGATTCTTCTGCCGCAACAAACGGATTCGAACTAAACATACAGTCACCGTTTCGATTTCCGTAGTTAATAGGAGACTGTCCTAACAAACAACCATTAGAACCTATGCAACTCTTTCCATCTTCAGAACTTACTGGCCCAGAATTAGATGCTGCCACCGGCAAAATTTTACCTGCAGGTGCCCTAGAACCGCAAGAACTTCGAATGCCATTTAAATTTTTCGCCATCATCTGCTGCTTTAACACCATCTTTCTCATTTAATCATCACCTAATTTCTTAGATTTATTGTCACATTTATTAAAAGTGACCAAAAAATTGTCGCTATTCCTTCTGTCGTCGCCATTCTTTCCCCCACAAAACCAATCACCACTTACATTCACACCGGAAAGCATATTAATGAAAGCATTATCATAAAACCCCTGGTTAGCACTACACACAAAAATCCAAATCCTACTACGAAGTTTACCTTCCAACTCCATCGCCTCATATTCCTCGATCATGCAAAGAAGGTCTTCGTCTGATTCCAATAAACCAAGCACTGGAGCCTCCTGCTCTCCTCCTCTATCACCGCAAAACGACTCCGAAACATGGTACTTGAGACAAAACCGCACAGAGTCGACACTTGGACCGACAAGGTGGGCGATTTTGGACTTGAGAATTTGAAAGCAAGTGTTTCGTTCCACGGAGATGATGCGAGTCTCACCACCCACGTATCTAAGTTTTTGCGACGGCAGATGGCGGCGGAATGCACCATTAAAGCTGAGAAGAAGCTTGAGTTTGATCCTTCTACTACGAAGAGAAAGAGACGAATCCGTCATGCCAGTGCCAAATTCTGGTTAGATAAAAATGAGAGATCACAATTCAATATCTTTGTTTATATATGGCAATATAGATATGATCGAATGTGTATGAACGAGTATATCTTTTAGAGCAGCCTGGAGGGTTGAGTGAGGAGACAGGTTCATATAGCGAGGATTTGCAGAGAGATTTTGTACGATTGGGTTTCAGGTTCTATTTATTTACGGATTTGGATTCCCTGGGGAAGTACTTGATTTTAACTTTCTTTTTCATCAAAAGAAAAGGAGAAAATTAAAAAAAGTTAAATGTAATCCTACTTAGATACAGCCCACCGGGCAACAAGAACCAATTCCATTCACATTCATAATTTAATGTGTCAAAATTCTCAGTATTTTAAAATACAATTCATTAATCGAAAGTTTTTTTTTGCCTTTATCATCTTAATGGTGTTTTTACTTTTGTTTTGTTTAAAGCTGACTTCAAAATGATGATTTTTCAAGAGAATCCGATAAAAAAAAAATCAAAATATTCAATTACAAATTATTTAGAGATGATAAAGGTAAAAAAAAAATATTTTTGAGGATTAAAGTTTTCAAAAAGTTAAAGTTTGTGGAATGAATTATACAATAACTCTTTAAAATTAATAAATTGACATTTTGTTTTTTTTAAGTAGTCCAATTACTGCTTGGGGCAATCAGATGATTAATCATTATTCATATTTTGAAACGAATGGTTAATGACAAATTTATCATTTCTAAGCCTTGGAAGTAACCCAATATGGTAATAAATAAATTTCATTTATTTATATTTAAATTATGATCACTCATTCAACTTATTTTTTAAGGTATAAAAATTAGTTTATAAAAAGAGAAAACTCTACAACCCCTTCAATTTTTATATTGACTCTTTTTTTAAAATTATTTCTCTTTCCATTTTTTATTTTTAATATTTTTTTTCTTCTTATACTTCACCTTTTTTTTTTTTTTCTCATTGTTTTCTTTCCTGATCTTTCATTCCCTTTTACTTTTCTTTCCGTTTTTTTCCCTTTTTCCGTCGATACTGTTCTTTTAAAAAAATTCATTTTTCTAACACCGCCCTGCACCCCATACCCTTCTCGCAGCCCCCTCTTCGTCATTTCGTTCTTATTATTATTAGTTTTCTTTTTACTTTGTTTTTATTTGTTTCATTACATTATTCTAAAAATTGATTTCATTTAGTTCATATGGATACCTTTAGTAAGTAAAAAATGTCAGAGTATAAATAACTTCTTCTTTTTAAAATCGGATTTAAAAAAATTCAAATTGGAAAAAATCAAGACAAAACTAAAGGAAAAAAATAATAATAAAAAAAAGAAGGAAAGAACAGAAAAGGAAAAAAATTGAAGGAAGAAAAAAAAAAAATCTTGAGAAAGAATGGAGAGAAACAAAACTGAATTAAAAAAGAAGGAAAAAACTCAAAGGATAAAGTTGGGTTAAGATTGTATTGACTTTCGTTGACTTGAAACTTAATACTCCTCGTTACCTCTGTTTGAAATTAAATGTTCTATTTTAACTTGATAAATTTTAAGAAAATTAGTTGACTTAGTTCATTATACACTTAATAATATCAATTTTTTAATAAAATTTTATTTTAGGAAAAGAAACATTTATTTTTGAACAACTCAAAATAAAAATATGAACATTCAATTTTAAATAAAGGAAATAATTATTAGATATTCACAAATACTATTGATAGTAACTATTTATGTCAATCTTAATGATTTATTCATATCTTTCAATTAATAAATAGTTTATGAATATTTATTGTAATAGTAATTATCTGACAAGTTTCTTTTAATTATTTTTTTATATATTTTATTAACTAAATCTTGACATTTAATATTTTAGGATGCATGTTTTCATTAGTATATTTATACCTGTCAAAATGGATTTTGACATGTAAAAGGGGACTAGAAAAAACTCGGTAATTGGGCCTGGCCCAAAGCTAACCCATGAACTTTTATTATTTTTTCTAACAACTTCATAATAGCTTTTTTGAATTTTTTCAAATAATTTTTAACAATTTGTTAATGATTTATTTATTACTTATGAGTTTTATTTATTTTTAAAGTTATGCTTTAAAAATGAAAAAGTAACATGTAAAAGCTATAACATATTTATTGTGTTGTCTCTTTATTATATATATAATTTTTGTTTCAAATATTAAGTTAAAATATCAAATCTGAAATTCAACCATTGCTTTTATATTGATTGTTTGAATTTTGTTTCACCTCCAAAGTACCCAATCATACCTTTACCTTGCCCTTGAATGTTCTGCAATTCACATTCAAGATATATAAGCAAAAGCCACTGATGACATCCACGGGTAATGAATGATGCACAAAAAAATTCTACCAAGTGCCAAGAATGGTATTCTTATCAAGAAAATGGCTCTACTTTAAATTTGAACCAAAAATAAAAGTGAAAGTATGGATAATGAACACCGCCATCTTGAATTGATTGAAACCTAATACTCCCTCTCTTTCAAAATGTTGTCACTTAATGAGAGAGTATTTATTTCAAATTATTTATCACTTCCATGTTTCAAGATAAAAAAATGTAAGAAAAATTTTCATTTAATCCGTAATAATAAAAGTTAAAAAGATTTTTAATCTTTTTCCAACATGTCTTATCACACTCACACCTTCCAATATATCAATAATAAGGGATAAAATTATATGATAAAAACAGAGAAAGTAGGGGAAAACAAATATGTTTATTATTGAGATTATGTTTGCCGACATTCGTTTTGTAAAGGATTAAAAAAGGTTACACCTTTATTAGGCAAAAACAAACCCTGCTTGTTAGTTATAACATCATTATCCTTATTATTATGCTATGCTCTCGGTTTAGGGATTTGATGGTTCTGAATCCTTCAATTAAATGCCCACAATTTTTTTTTGTAATTAAAGTTATACCCGTTGTGAAACGAATATGAGATATCCCCGGTTCGGACATTTCATTACCATTGGATCATTAATTTTCTTGGGAAAAAAATCGACTTTCTCCCAAGTTTACCCCTAGTAAAAAATTATGGGACTAGTTTTTTTCCTTCCCTTTTTTTTTAAGAGAAAAGAGTAAATGGTCAAAGAGAAAGGGAGATAGCCTAGAATATTTACTTTTGAAGAGTTGTTTTTCACTTTAATAAATTTATTATTTTTAAT
>JAOXNR010000029.1:16548735-16612750 GCA_028571225.1 Parsonsia alboflavescens
GGACTATGGGAGCTGTCGGGGGGGGGGGGGGCTAACGAAATGACTAAAATGTCGATGGAATGTGGAACCCCCTTCGGCGTGAGAGTGTTAGGCTTTTGAGAAGGGGAATCATGCAGTGGTGGATTATCTTCACGATTGTTATCCCTTTCCAACATATTGTGGCACTGTTCGAGGACCATATCATGCCTCTAGATGGCTCGGCTCTCGTACTCAGCCAACCGATCTTCGGCCCGATCCTCATATTGGAGCAAAAAGGCCTCGACCCTGGCCATGAGAAGATTGGCCATTACAGGAGACTATAATTTAAAATCTTAGTTAGAATATATATTATGATGACTGATGCTAGGCACAATTCCTGAGGAAACTGGTCCAAGCTCGGATCGGGCTCAAATTTGACTGGGTGACCCGAAACAACATAACGAACGAACATCACAATATTGTGTTGCAGGGACTTTTTGGTCATCCGGAGTCATCTTGATAGAGTTTCGGGCGATTTTATGTTTTTAGTGGCATTATCGTAATTCATTATTTTTAGGGGTATTTTTTGTAATTTCATTATTTTAAAGTTCCGATTAGGGTTAGGATTCGTTTAGGGTTTTAAATACTTCATTTGTCAATGTTTTCGGCAACTTTTTGATTAATTGATAATTTTCGACTCTGGTTGTTTTTTTTTATTTCTCGAAAACTAGAAAGTTTTCACAATTTTCCAGTTTTTCTTCTATTTAGTCATTCTTTTTGACATTGCTTTTGCATCAATGAAATGCATTTTATTTAAATAGTAAGAGATGCATACTTGATATCCACTCCTCTCCCATCGAGTCAAGCTGGGAGATGGCTACCTGCTCGTCCTTTCCTCAACCAGAAGACTCAGCGGGGTGGCTTCGATATGTAGACTCCGAACCTAATAACAAGGCAAGCAAACTAGCAAAGTAATTAGAATAACGTTTTATAACATTGACTAATCTGTTACAATAATATAAAATGTCATGAGATACGTACCCTCTGCCAGATCATCTCAGATCTTGTTTTACTGATTGAAAGATCTAGATCAATCCTCTATTCAGTTGAATCTCTATTAGGATGTGAGATCTAAAATAAAAGAAAGGTAAAATAATTATGATCTTAATATTTAGCATTATACAAAATTAACTTAAATTTTAGAAATTATGATTAGTCTAACCTCATCGATCGACTGAACTGGAGATCCCTGTCCGCCCACTTAACAAAATGAGTTGGGCAAATAATTAACATAGCAGGTTAATGCAATATGGGGGGAGGCAGGTGAAATCAGCCTTGTAAAAGTGCTGCCGCTCCGCCTGATTCGGCTAGATGTAAAAGGAGTTAGCACGCGCCTGTAATTTGCAATTTAATTTAGTAACATTATCTAATTTATAAACAAAAGTGAATATAAATAAAGTATTCACTTGTGACAATAAGCAGCTAAACCCAATCAATTGAAGGGTAAGCTGGAGCCATCGAAAGGCAAGGCACCTCGGACGTCGTGGACCTACATGGGAAGTGCCACGTCACTCACATCCTAGGCGTCCCTACACAGTTGAGGACGAATGGATGGGAAGTAATCGTAGGCAAATCACTAATTAAAGATAAAATTTTTTAAAAAATCAAATAAATAGTTAGAGAGTCTAAAAAATATCATTGAAAGATGAATGTAAGTAATAACATTAAAACTTATTAGCAACAGCCAACAGCAGCCGTACAAGTGTCTCTTCCTGACGTTGTCTTCTCTGATGGTCTACTGATAGGAGTGCCTCATCATGCTCCACCCAATCGTTCCCCAGGGGGACGACTCTGCAGCTTTCGGATCGTCTAACATCCTCCATACATAAATGGCGATGGCTGCAGATGGCTCATGGATGAGTATTCAGTGACCTATGATGATGTCGTATGTTAGTCTAAGGGCATCATCAACTGATACCTCTCCCACTGCTATGGCCTGCCACCTCGCCAAAACCGCATCCGGAGTAATTGAATTAATCTCCATCAATCAAGGGATGGCAGAGGTGGTCATCACTGGTCTCTCAATAATGTGCCGATCTAGTTTCCCAAGACATAGACCGGTGAATAGAGCGTACTCCTAGAGGCCCAGTCGGTGTGACTAGCCTCCAATGAAGAACCACATCTCGTCAAGCCACGGTCCCTCTAGAGTCTCCTCCCATCTCAAGATATGGAAGGCAGTTCGGATGTAGTAGGCTCCATGGTAATGGGGAAGACAGACCATGCATTCGAAGGGGCCCGTACGAAAACGGTCTAGTGTCCTATGGCGCTGTAATAGATCAACTGTTTGGATGACGCTAGAATACCTAGCACGTGTGCAAAATGTATTCCTGGCAGGCACCACGAGATCGTGTTGGAGTTAAAAGGTACGACGGATGGGGTCCATACTTTTACAATAACGGAACAAAAGAAACAGTTGATTAGAAAATTTATTGTTGAGTTAAACTCACTTTTTTTTATGACTACAATAAATAAATTATGCTCCAAAATACTAGTTGTAAATAGGATAAAAAATATTTTCATATATCCTAATTAGAAAAATTGTAGTGAGACACAAGGGGGGGAAAAATTATCGCATCTAATATTATTTAAATTTTAAAGTATAATTTTTTGGAGAACACCTATCTCTTATTTATTAGTTCAAAAAAATTTGTAAATCTTTGCCCAAATGGATATTGCTAAATTTAAATAAATTAAGCTACAGACTAGTAGAAGGATTTTTAATATAATTAATTATAATGTATTTATTAGGAGTTAGGACAATGCATTTATTTATTAGAAAAAAAACTCTAAATTATAATGTTGAAAATATTAATTTTCACTTTCGAATTAATAATAATAATAAGATTTACAAAAATTTAAAATATATTTCTTTATATAGAGTGAAAATATGTAAAAATTTGAGTTCACAACAATTTTCAAATTTTTAAATTTGTAATCAAAATTAAATAAATTAAGCTAAAAGAATTTTTAAAAATGGATTTTTAATGTATTTTGATCCGTGGTGATAAGATTTCTAGCCTTAAAAAATAAAACGGACTCAAAAATTGAATTGTTGAAAGAAAATAAAGTTTTAAAATTATTTCGAATTTGGTGATATAATTTCGGAACCTTGGTGATATAATTTGGGTCGTGGCCATATAATTTTGTACCTTGGTGAACACAAAGGTCAAAAATTAAATTAGTGAGAATTTTTGATATTTCGAACCTTGGATTAATTTTCGGAAATTGCTGATTAGATTTCGGAACTTGGTTATGGTATTTCGAAACCCAACCAAAACTATTTGAGACTTGGATAAGATTATTTCAGACCTTATTTAAACTATTTTGGACCTTAATGATTTGATTTCAAAACACACACAACCAAAACTATTCGAACCTTAGCTTAGATCATTTTAGGTCTTGGTTATCATTTCGAAACACACAATTAATTTCGAGACACAGCCCTAAGATCTCGACACACTGATACGATTTTGAGACACACATAACCAATTTTGAGATACACCCAAAACATTTCAAGACACACTCAAAACCTTTTCGGTATATATATTTTCTATTTGGAACACACCATTTTCAACCCAAGTATTCAATTTCAAATATGCACAACACAATACAGTTTAATCCATGCTTTCAACAACTACAAAATCGAAGTTAACCAACACATGCTTTTGGTACATTTCAAACTATAAAATCATATATTTCGGTACAAATATACACTGTAAAATCATACATTTTGATACATACACTTTAAAATCATGCTTCGATGCATTTCATTCTAGCATATTCGACACAAATCAATGTTCAAGTGTGAAGAAATCCTATTGAAAATGTTGTGAAGATGGTGATGGGGGTGATCGGCTTGAAGTGGAGTCCAGACCCGCTTGATCGTTGACAACTGTGTCAAAAAAAGAAGGTGAGCCTCGATGAAATGGAAGTGATGAAGAAGAATGGGTCTTGGTGAAGAAGAAGAAGAAATGAAGAAGTGATAGAAGAAGGGAAGAAAAATGGTGAAGAAGGATTTTGGATTTCAAAATTGGGTTTCAAAAATGGGAAGGGGAAAGGTTTCGATCCCCTAAGTCACGATTTGGGTAATGAGGCACGAAGGGTAAGGGCATAATTTCCCATTTGAGTCTAGAATGAAATTGAAGTTATCCTAATAGGTATAAGTGAAATGTTTTCAGAAATTTGATAAAATTAGAATACCCATTTCAATTTGGGTATATTTAGAAATTTCTTCACATTTTGAATGCCACACAATTATGGGCGCTAAAAGTCAACAACAATTTTCATACATCAAATGTGGACATCAATATAAAGCAGAACCACAATAATAAAAGATATACTTAATAATGTGAATCAATGGAAATAAAAATTAAAATAAAAAACTCAATAATTTCATGATTGGTGTACCTTCAGATAATATAATTTTTGCTTTTATGTGTTCTAGAGTTATATTTGATGTAGAAATTATAAGTGTCGAAAAAGGTTAGCCCCGATCCCAACTCGTCGAACCAGTGACTCCACTACTTAAAATTGGTTATCCAAAGCCTAGTCCAGCCCAACTCTTCAAGGACCAAGAATCGATCCGTCGGGTCAATAGGTTTTTTTTTTTAATCTACATTATAAAATTTAATTACAAAAATTATAAAAATATGATAATAACTTGTAAAATAAAGAAATGAAGTTGTGGTTAATAAAA
This sequence comes from Parsonsia alboflavescens, assembly GCA_028571225.1. Lineage (NCBI taxonomy): Eukaryota > Viridiplantae > Streptophyta > Magnoliopsida > Gentianales > Apocynaceae > Parsonsia > Parsonsia alboflavescens. The sequence goes on from JAOXNR010000029.1 coordinate 16,553,450, forward strand.
TTTCTTCTGAATAAGAGAAAACTAATTTACATTTTTTAAAAAAATTAAATGTAAACTAATGATTAAACTAAAAAAAAAAACTAAATAAAAATAGACAAATTATGTTCTAAAAACAGTACACTCCATATAGAATTTACATATGCACTCCATAACATTTTTGTATATAAATATATATGGTATTACTATAGAGTGCATAGTTAAATATCCAATAGTCAATATTTGATTTTATTTTTTTTAAAAAAAATCTTCACTAAAAAAATTATTTTTTGTAAATATATTTTATATATAATTTTGAAGGAGAGAAAATTAATTCATCAGTTGCAAATGAAGAGAAAAATTGAGGCTCTACATGAATAAGTTTAACCTTTTTAGATCGTGTCACATGTAATTAATTATTACTATTATGTAGAGAATTTTGGAGATTGCTTCAAATTTTGAGAATTTAATCTTGTAATGATGGTTGTGAGTTCCTATGTTTTAGAATAGTTGTCTTCCCCCATTCTTTGAAGTATATAATGTATTAATAGTGGGTCAGTTAATTACGTTAGTGGAGAGTAGTTTTGAGAGTAGTGAGTAGTTTATCCGAATCTTTATTTTAATTTTTTTTCGATCTCTTGCCTTAGTACATATTCCAATATAGAAAAGGTCTTTATATTTTTTTTTATTTTTTATCGAATGAAGGTTTTCTCAAAGAGAGGCTACATATGGAACTGTAAAAAGGCTTGTTAAGAAGAAGATAGGATGTAAGGAATGCAGCAATAAAATTTAATCTGGAACTAGCTCCCTAGAAGAAGATTGTTATTGCTTCATTATTTTATTATAGTTTTATTTTTTAGTACACAACAGAAGATCCCGGGTCTAACGGACTCTTCTTAAATAATGAACCCTTAATGGTTGATCATAATAATAATCATTAGTTAAAGTGAGTTGTATACTTCTTTCCTAGAAAAAAGTACCAACATCTTGGCATGGCCCTTGGCTGCAAGAAGTAAACTTATAAACACGATCACCACCTACTTTATCAATCTTGAACAGGCTTTCAAGTCCTCCAACACCATTGGCTATTATAAAAGTTTTTCTTATTCTTTCCTCGTGGCCTATGCTCCATTCATTTGTTTGAGGGTAACGTGTAACTGCGGAGAACTTGATGTTGAGATATTTCGAGGTATGAATTGTGTTATTTTCTTCCTTTTGACAACTAGTGTAAAAGTGTGTGGAAACCCAGGGTCGTGTAGAGCTAGAGCCATACTAAGTGGGCATATTATCTTGTAGAAGTTTCTTGCAACGAGACCACCGCCGAAGTCACCCTCAGGGTCGTGTAGAGCTAGAGCCATACTAAGTTGATATGACATAGTATTTTTGGCCAACCTCAAGCTCGTTTCCATCTGCATCCAGCACTGTGTCAGCTGCTACTGAATAAATTAGGAAAAATTGGGTACAAATGAAGAAGAGAAGAAATGAGAATAAAATGAGGTAGCCTTCATTTTTGAACTCTCTTGATCAGTTGATAATTAATGATTAATGCAAGAAGTACTGAATGGATGCTAGGCATATTTATAGTACCATTCACCTCCCCACAAATGTAGGGTATGTATTAGTTTGAGAGTTACATTTTTGAAAATAACAATTATTTATTTTTATTCCTTTAGAGATTTTTTAATGGCATTTCTGTATAGGTGTGGATCGCAACACTAGTGAAGGACAAGTTCACAAGTAAAAATCAAACTTTACCTAGGGATGTCAACGAATTGGAGAGGTGACATTGACCAAATTCATAATCCAATCTAATCTTCTTCATTTGTGTACAATCTTTCCTTAATTTATTCAACAGCTGTTGACACAGTGCTGGATGCAGATGGAAACGAGTTCGAGGTAGCCTTCATTTTTTTAACTCTCTTGATTAGTTAATAATTAATGATTAATGCAAGAACTACTAAATCGATGCTAGGCATATTTATAGTACCATGCACCTCCCCACAAATGTAGGTATGTATTAGTTTGAGAGTTACATTTTTTAAAATAAAAATTATTTATTTTTATTATTTTAGAGATTTTTTGTAATGGCATTTTTGTATAGGTGTGGATCGCAACACGGGTGAAGGACAGATTCAAAGGTAAAAATCAAACTTTACCAAGGGATGCCAACAGATTGGAGAGATGACATTGACTAAATCCATAATCCAATCTAATCTTACCCCTAATCCATTAAGGACCTACTCTTGACCCTAACTTTAACCCCAGTAGCCTCTCGAGTTAATGAATTAATCGGGTTATAACCTTTCACGATCAGTGAAAAAACATTTCTTAAATAAAAAAAATATATCAATTTAACTTGCTTTTATTTTCAATTTGAAACAAAATTCAAAGCATTGGGATAAATCCACCATTCTTTGAAGTTGGGTCATTAAAAATTTGGTAAGAAAAAAAAAACATTATTAAAAAACTTTTTATATCGCTATGAACTAAATTTTATGTCTACAGTTTCGTGGTGGAGAAAAATAAAATAATCATCCAAAAAAGGCTGCCCAAAAGACAAAACACTTGTTTGATCCAAAAGATCTTTGCCATCCAAACCAAAAGTAACACATCGTTGATTTGTTTATTGTATAATGTACTATTGCCTTGTGATTGGTTTAAAAAAGGGTAAAGCATACTTAACTTTTGCACATATCATTTGGATTAAAAGAATACCAATCGTAACATATGATAAAAAATCTTTTTGACACATGTCACCTATAAAATGCTACCCAATTATAATGGCAAAAAAGTCAACAACAGTTTTCACGCATCAAATATGGACATCAATCCAAAGTAGAACCAACAAGAAAAGATATATAATCAATCATGTAAATCAACAAAAAAAAAAAAAATTTAAAAAGCTCAATAATTTCATGATTGGTGCACTTTCGAACAATCATTTGCCACCCAGTATGTCTATCTAGAAACTCAAGATTATTGGGAGAACGCAATAGAGCTACGTAGGCAGGTTAATGCTTTTCTAAGTTAAGTTTTTAACCATTACTTACTAAAATCTTTTAGTTAATCAATCTAGAGAAGTTCCAACGATGTATTGGCCACTCTCATGATAAACTATGGATAATTTAATATTAATGCCTCCAACGATGGGCTAGCTAACACTAACACTTATCCTCGAAAATAGCTTTTAATTTGTCTGTTAATATCTTGATTCTTATGGACAATCATCTTATAGAGGATCACACGAGGTGACACGAGAAAACCACAACCTATTAACATAAATTAGTAATGGAAGGCATGGGTCCAATTTAATGTACCCTCTCATACTCAATCTTTTATTTGAGAAACTTAATAATAAAATACATTCTTGGTTTTATTTCTTAAGAAACATAACTCAATTATATATCTATATTCAAAGAATAACTTGAAACAAATATAATTTCTAGAGTTATTTCAATCTTATATTTTATTAATTCTTTTAATAGTTTGTATTATAGGTTATGACTGTTAGAAATAATAGCCCATAATTTTATTTTATTAAGTCAAGGATAAAACCCTTTAATAAAATTATTTAGGCTATATCTAATTTCCAAAATTACCATATTACTATTTAAAGAATTTTAATTTTTGTTCTTATAATTATTTTTCTTGATTTCTTATCTATCATAACCAAATCAAAATAATTATTTTTCAAGAACATTCCTAATCTAGGTTTCCCATAGGAATGATATACGTCACATAATAAAAATAAAACAAAGCATAAAATTAAATTCATGCTTTTTCTAATTTTAATACTGTATGACCAATTAATCAAACAAATTAATTAAAAGTGATCTTGCTTGTTTTCCTGAGGGTCCTTCTATTTATTTTCATGCTTTCAATAACACAAAATATAAAGCACAAATAAATAAATAAAGTTTAGGCCCACAAGAACTTTAATTAAAAACTCCTAATTGGGCTAATAAAAAATTTAAGGCCCAAAACTAAGAATTTAAAAAAATGAGGGCCTCTTCTACAAATAAGGAAAATCACAAAGAGGATCTTCTTTGTCCTACCGAAACCCTAGCTGCCAGTGACAGAAACCAGCCGCCTGGATCTACTCTCCAATCGGTCCAGTCGCTGCCGGCCGGAGCAGCTCGACGCCGTGAGGCATCGCTGCTCCAGCCAGCGGTCGCCTGGGCATCTGTTGGCGCTGCTGAACCAATTCAATCGGGTATTGCTCGGTCTGCAGCAAGGCTGTCTCATTACTGTATGCCATCGTTGTACTGCTGGTTTGCCGGTCTGCTGGAGAGCAGGTCTGTTGGTTCGTTCGAATGCGCATTACTCTGCAGGCGATTTATCTGGACTGCCTCTGAACTGCACTGCAATGCCCGATCTGCTGGTACCGCTGCCGGACTGCTCGTAGACACGCCCAGGTCGTGCTGCTGATGGCCTGCGTTTTTTCAGATCCGCGTCTGTTGTGCCGCCGAGGCTTGCTGCTCGACTTCTCTGACTTATACCAGCTAGCCATGACTTCTCCGGCGAATCACCTGTAGTTTTCGGCAATTACTGACAAACCTGATTTTAATTTGGTTGATTTCTGCCACTTTCAGGCAACCCCGGTGAACCTCCGACGATGTTTGGGCTGCTTCGGCAGTCATGGCAACAACCCAGAGGTCTTTCTGCTCCTTTTTTTTTTCTTTTTCTTCTTTTTTTCTTTTTCTTAATAAAATAGTAATTAAAAAAAAACAATTTCCTATACCTCTAGATTATAAGGTTTAACCGATGTTCTAATAAAAAAAAAAAAAATTGAAGATGATCAAAAATAAAATTAATTTTTACAAACTCTTATATATCCACTTAGGAGACTTACTTAGGAGACTTATAGATATTCTAAATATTCTAAATTAGAGATTTAAGGGTCATATATAAACAATCATTTAACATGCAATTTTGTCACCCTAAAATAAACAAAAGCTAGGTATCGTTCTCGTTGATAGAACCCACTCTAATATCACTTGAAAGGAACTAAATCCGAATCTACAAGTAAACGAGAACTAGTGTCCTAGGATTTTTCCCTATTTGTTTGGATTAAGAGAAAGGAAAATAGAAGATTTAGAATTTCTATGAATGGAGGGGAGGAAAACAAACTAACTGTAATTTTTATCTAGAGAGAAAACTTACGTCTATTCTTACTTTTCTAAGATTTCAAAATTGTCAATATCTTTTCTAATTATTATGAGATATATAAATAATCCTACAAACCAAATTAAAAATATGGGTTTTATAGTGGCCAAGAACCCAACAGCCCAACAATTCTAATTATTTATTGGATCATAGATCCAATATACTTATCCTGACCCTTTAATTTAGAAACCCAATATTTATTTTTATTCTTAACCAATCAAATAATTAACTTCAAGGATTAATTAAATGCTCAATTAATTATTAATCCTATCTAGAATAAAATGAATTCCTTATCTAATCTCCTATTTAAGAATGACATAAAATCATTCATGTTCAACAAGGCTAAATTAGGAACCTTAAGACACAATGTTCATGGTTCTATAAAATGACCAAAATATCCTTACTACATAGTAGTAATTAACTTAATCATTTTAAATACCTTCTATTGTCATAAGAAGATGATACACTCCATGATATATTGCTGTAGAAACAAAAGGCTTGTTGAGATAAATCTCAACTCTTAGTCTTTGATCCATAAATGTAATGACATGCCCTTCTATGTAACACCCACTATTGAGCCTAGGTCTTGCGTACTATCACCTTACTTAATACCATTTACCATCCTTAGGTATTTAATTCTATTATCATTAAATCACAATGAATACTCACTAGAAGAATATTCAGTACAATAACAATTGTACTACCGAAGCCTCGGGTTCAGTCATGGGGCGATTAACCCATCTCACAAATGAAATGGCATAGTCTATCTTAACTAACTAACTTCAAGTACCTAACACACAAGGCTATTGATCTCCATAATGAAATCTCACCCATAGCATATCAAAGCACAAGGAACTAACTTCGCCAAACCACCAACCCATACTCATGTCCTGAGGACTTGTCCAGTCAGTAGCAACAGTGATATTAGTTCTCTCTTCTTTGATAGTACCTTTAGAGAACAATCACTGAATGATTATGTTCTACACATACAAAATGTGCTAACACATATAGTCCGAGAGCACTATCCAATGATTAAAGGTAAGTCACCCTACTTAAAGGAGACTAATGTGTTATGACCTTTGTTCAATGGAATGTCCAATTCCATTAATCGGCCAAGAACTAATTCCTTATTATTTAAACTTCCGGTGATCCATACCTTACTATGCTGAACGTCCCAACACACAGATCACCTATTTAAATCAATTTGGACCTTATTGCAGGTTGTGCTAATATGTATTTATTTATAAAGATTATAATCTTTTACCTATTATCTCAAAAAATGATAGTCTTTTTGGGCATAAATACCAACAACAGAGAAAACGGTGCAACCCTTCAGAGGGTGGGACTTAAATATGGTAATTTAGGCGCCACGACCTTTGAGCTTGTTGGGCCTAAAGGAGGGTAATGATGGGAGAAACGAGCATGCCTTGGACAAAGTCAACCCAAATGGATTCAAAACCCCGACCTCAATATCTGAAAGTCAGACTCACGAAGTCAACGAGGAAATGTGGGTAGCAACCTGCTACCGGTTGCTACCCACCGACCTCCCAAGTCACTGATCTGACAGGAGAGGTCTCACCGAACCACGACCTGCCACCCGGCAAGCTCCAATCCACCTCATACATCTTTCATGCCATGACCAACTATGCGTGACTCCTAACACCCCCCAGAAGCCTTCGATCACTCAACGCAACCTCCCAGAAGAGATCGTCGAGACCTTCGACGTCTATAGGGAGATTCCGAAGTTGGTCTAAAGCTCGTTAGCGAGCTCGTAGCTCTCAACCAAAGACGTGAATGACAAGATATCCAAACCGAAGGAAACTCCACGATTCTAAGAGCAAGTATCTGGATATGATATGATATCACAATTATCCTAATTGCCTACTGCCACATAATTGAAGAGCCCTAATCTAAAGCCGTAACTTACTTCATTTTAATATATAATCAAATTATAATTAGTCTATGGACAAGGATAGTAATTTTTGGAGTTAATTACACAAGATTAATCTCTTAGAATACTTAGGCATCAGAGCTTTCCCCACTCGACAGCCTACTCCTTTTCTTCTCAAGTTGTGATCACAAACGTTGTTACGGTTGGGGGCGATCTGAAGGCTATTTCCGAACTCCATTATATTTATTATGCCTTTCTTAAGTTTTTTGGAAATTGGCAACATTTGTTCTATTTTGGCCTCCTTGTAGTATGATTAATTGAGAGTTACAGTAGGGATTTGAATGCATAAATTACGTTAAATAAAATAAATATATATAGTATCATATCTATCTAGTGGAAGATGAAATCCATCCATGACAACTAGGCAAGAATTACCTCTCTTTCTAAATTTTGTGTTGAAGGATTCTAAATAATGGATCCTTTTTTAATTGAATCCACGAAAACTTTGTTTTTGGAAATAAAATCATGATGAATTTGGATTGACGAGTATATATTAAAGATAGGGTAATGCTATAGATTATTATGGAGCATATAGAGAGTGTTCTAGTTAACTTTCGAACGATCAAAATTAATGATGATCAGTTATTAAAAAATTATTCTATAAAAATATTTTGATTATATTTTATTTTATTTTTTTAAAACTAAAAGACCTAACTTTAACCGTTAGACACTTAATTGAAACACTTTATAAAATAAACTCCATAACCATCCATAGCATTTTCGATTAAAGATATACCTTAGAGATCAAAGTATATATTTTATGTCTATTTATATGATGGTTTATTTAGTACATAACTCCATGATCATAACCTGATAGGAATCATATACGTTCAGATTTTTAAGCAATTATATATGAAGATCTGAATTTCAATTCTTTCTTTAAATTAATAATATATTCTTCTGCTCATATATACCTTAGTCCAATTGGCCCATTAATTGCTTAAAATTCGGTAATTAACCTTCGATGACAGAGATAGAGAAAGTGATAGGATATATAGATAGAGAATGATGTGAAAAAAGTATGTCAAATTTCCTGCACAAATTTATTCATAGAAAATGAATACAAGCCAAATATATTAATGTAAGATACATAAAAGATGATTCAAGAACCAAATAAGAATAGTTAGCATGATTAGAGACAAGAGCAAATTTGAATTGTGTATCCCAAACATAATTAAAACTAAAATTTTGGAACCCAAAGATATTGCTATTCTTGAGAAGAAGATAAATATTCCTTCTAATGGTCAAAACTGAAGAGTCGATTGACTCAACATTTTGAAATTCAAAATATGATAACTTTATATTCATTTGAATATAAATATAATCATTCTTTACTGTCACTTTTCGTTCGACCTTATGCTGTACTTTAACTTCAGTTCAACCAAAGGTGCATTATTCCAAAGACCTTCAAAATGCTTTCCATTTTCAGAAACATAATTATAAGATTGAAAGGGCGTTGGGATTAAGAGGCTAATGTGGATTGAAAGGACAAAAAGAGTGCTATTTATAGTCTGTCCTCATAAGATACAAAATAAGAAGACATTATTACTAAAATATATAAATATAATAATATATGAGAGGGAAATAATTAATTCACCATGATTCAAATCAGTGATCATCTTAATTAGATGAGTGCTGTTAATTTGCCATGGGATAAGGAATTATTCGTTGTATTGTCCAACATTTTAGTATATTTTAGTTAGTGAACAATTAATTTTTAATTAAATACGTAATTGAATTATTAATTTATTGATTAAATGAATTTTAAAATATAATAAAAATGTAAAAAATCAATGTATTTAATAAAAAGATTGTGTGAAATCTATTAAATACTTATTAAGGATATTTTAAAATTTTCATAAAATCAATATATTTGAATTTAGTTAATGGTTTTTTTTTTAAATGAACGCATAGAATAAATTTTGAATATAGATTAAAGATATAATAAACTTAATGAATATGAGAAAGATTACGAATCCAAACCCCTTTACTTTTCCAAAAAAAAAAAAAAATGTTATGAATTTTATTTCAAAATAAAATTTCATATAAACCACTTAATTAATATAAATTTACATGTGCATTTTTTCTTTGAGTTTTTTTCTGTATTTTTGTTATATGAAAGATTTTAATTTTATGATAAAAATAAACCTTTTGAAAAATGAAGCAGATAGAGTATGTATGTACTACTCTCCAGCACTGTGGAACGGGCTATCTGTTTGTTTTTAAATAAGACTAATATATTGATTTAAAATAATAAATAAATAAAGATCAACCAGATATGACCCATGATTGATATGCCATGGACCAAGTTGGGCTAGCGCTTTTTGGGGCCGAATGATTCGTGTGGGCTTATTAAGAAGAATAATTTACTTTAGCATAAAAAGAATAAAAAACATAAAATCTGTAAATAGCATTGTAGTCCAAACCCCAAGATCAGTCAAATTCAAATTGGGTTAAAGCACAAAATAAGGTGGAAATTCTCAAAAATACTCAAAATTGAATCAGGTATTTCAATTGTACCCGATTTCAATAAGATAATTTCACTGTATACCCAAATTTATACGGATATCCAATTTGAGAAAAGAGAACAGTTGACCAAATGAAAAAGATCCATTTGCCCTTATTCAATCAATCTTTCCCAAATTCGATAGGAATTCCAACAGGGTTTCTTGTAACTCATTCACTCGACCTTCCCCAAACCTTCATTCAAATGACCGGAAACCCAATCGCTGTTCCTTCCGCCTTAGTCCTCTCACAACCCATTTTTTTCAATGCTCATCAATGCAGTGGAAAGTTTTTACCGCTAGCTCCCCGATGCCCTGGAAGAAGAAGAAGTTAGACCGCTGCAAAAAAGAAAAAGTTAGACTGGCTATAGTTAAGTCCCCTTTGCTCCATTTAATAATTTTTTTTTATCTCCATGATTTTATGCAAATGGTTATGTTGTTTGCATAATTTCTGTAATCTTCTTGTTTTTTGCTTTTGAACTGGAAATTTTAACTATCATCTTGTTGTTTTTTGCTTCGGTTTGTACTGGAAATATTTAATTGTCATCTTTTTTAAATTTTTTTGATAATAATTGAATGTGTTAAACCTATTTGGAGGCATATTTGTGGGATAAACGATATGGGAAGGTTGGCATTAGACTTTTTGGGTTGAAGCTGTGGAAGGTCGGGATAATCATTTTGAAGGTCGGGATAATCTATTGAAGGTCAGGATAATATATGGAAGGTCGACCATTATTATTCCGTTATTATTATTATTATAAATTTTTAAATATAGAAGGTCGGGATAATCCATAGAAGGACCGGATAGTGTATGGAAGGTAGGGATAATATATGGAAGGTCGGGCATTCTTATTTCTTTATTATTATTATTATAAAATTTTAAATAGTCACTGAGGATCGGGATAATCTATAGAAGGTCGAAATAATCTATGGAAGGTCGTTATAACATATGAAAGGTCGGCCATTATTATTATTATTATAAAAATTTTAATATCAAAGAATTTCGGGATAATCTATAGAAGGTCGAGATATTATATGGAAGGTCGTAGTATTATTATTAATAAATTATTATAATTATAAAATTTTAAATTAAAATAAAAATTTATATTATTAAACTTGAAATTAAATAAAAATTAATTTCATTAAGTTTTAAATTAACAAAAAAATTTTATTATTATTTTAAGTTAAATATAAATTATTATAATTTTTCTTATTAAATTCAAAATGAAATAAATTGTAACTTAAATAAAAAAATATTATTATTATTTTGAAAATAATTAAAAATTATTATTATTAAACTATCATTGTACTTTTCAATGATTTATTATTATTATTATCACTGTAATGTCAACGTATAATTGAATTTAATTATTCAATGTACTTTAATACTTAATATTTTATAATGATTGTCATGACTTTTTTTTTTTTATAATAAAAATACATTGTACCTTTTATTAAGAAAGTGAAATAATAATATTATAATGATTATAGATATTTCTGTGAAATATTATGTTTAAGATTTAAATAATACTTTTTCACGTGATAACAAATAGTTTGGAGTCTATTTTATTTATTGTATTTAGTTTAATTTAATGACAATCTTACTAATTAATTATTTATTTATTTATATTTGCAAAGATATAGACCCTATTAGAGGGGGATGGTCATATAAGCGTAATCGTCTTATTCCTCCCGGTAGGACTATGAGTGCTCACTACAAGTATTCGTGGATAGCAGAGATCATTGACTTGGTCAGGCTCCACGAGGTAGAAGAGTGATTCAGGAGTGGTTCATTCGAACACATATTGGAGCTACCCCGATAAGCCGAGCCTTTTTACTCCCATGCTGCATTTTATGTACTTAGATGGGAGGTTCACTTCCTCGATGGTCGCTCCGATGAGATGTGGTTTCACATCGGAGATAGACTACATCAATTAGGGCCTCAAGAGTATGCCGTGATCACCAAACTTCAATTTGACCCGATGGATGCGAAGATTATAGGGCGGCAATTGTTGAGAGACTCCGCACGTGATAAGTTATTGGGACCCACTCCACTGACCCTGACACAAGCCCTTGCCATGTTTAGGGCAAAGGATGTTGGATCGCTGGAGCAAGATGATGTCCTCAGGCTTGCTTATGGCATCATCGTTGAATACTAGATATTGACACTTGAATCCTCTGCAGTCATTCCATATTACATGTGATCCATCCTCGAGGAATTAGAAGCGGCTGAGGTATTTCCCTGGGGCATCATGGGATAGAACATGACAGAGCATTACCTCCAGCATGCCATTGATGATAGGTTTGAGGAGACGAAGAGGCATTTATACGGCAATGCTTGGGTGATACTGGTATGACTTCCAATCTACCATTTTTGTAAATTCTTACGATTTATATTCACCTTTTGGTCCTTTATTAATGTTTTTTGTGTCAATTCAGTGGTTGATTTATGTCCACTTCCAATCTTTGCTCCTTTATTTGTGCTCTGTTGCTCCTCCTGGAGCTTCTAGACTCGGTGCTACATGACACCCGAGGTGCCTTCTTCTCCAGAGGCCAATTTACTCCAATACCAAAGTCCAGTGGCATGGTCTATTAGATAGTGTAAGCAATCTACCTTTCCATTTGTATATTTTTTTTCTTTTACTTTTTAAAAATAAGATGTTCATTCAACTAAATTATGACTTACATAGGAATCTGCTTCATCAACATACATTGAGTCAGATGAGCAGGAGCTGCAGATGCCTTATTGGACTGATTTTGACGACCTCCCGTATATTCCACCTATTTGTTGGGGGGCTTCGAAGCCCAACTCATTCTAATAGGTCATCTGACAGCAGTCACCGCTTATGCGATTGTAGAGGTTGGTCTAATGATAATTGAATTAGTAAATTGTAAGTTACATAAAGATGATTTATTATGTTTAATGTTTTATATCTGTTTTATTTTTAGTCACTTGTCTCGAGAGTTGGGGATGTCAAGATCCCAGGGGACGAGGAGGAGCATTCCAAGGAGCGACGTAAATCCCCTATGAGATCGGAGGGTCATGGGGTGGATGAGGACCAGCGCCAGGTGTGTATTTCTTCATGTTTGTTAAAATCAAGCATTCAATTCAATATGTATATTTATTATAATTTATGTTTAAAATTATAACACGCTTCCGAAAGCTTTGGAATGAGGACATGATGGCCCACCTCAAGACTCTATTAAGAGAGTATGAGGAGCGGGTTCATGCTCAAATTGCTAAGCATGTCAATGCCTGCTTTGTGGAGCTGCATCATTGGTGAGGGGTCAGAAAGTGCTTCCAGGTTGTCATCCTATAATTATGGCTCCTATTACCATACTCCATGCTTGGGTTGACGAGTTGAAGAGATGGAAAATCAGTATCCTGTTTTACAATTTAAATGATATGGACTTGATGCCTAGCATTCTAATACTTGATGAGGGTCACACACCGCCCAACCAGAACAGCCTACTGAGGAAGACTTGGACAAAAGTTGAGACAAAAGCAACAGATAATCCCATCGACAGGGGGAATCCACTCCTTTGATAGGAACTTCAAGACAATGCCATCACTAGACGACATTCTAGATGCACCCCAGTGCCTCAGGGACGAGAAGGCTTAGATCACCTTGGGATATAGTAGCATGTAGATGTCCCGATGATTTTTTTGTTTATATCATGTACATATATTTTGGATAGCATTCAAATAATGTAAATGAAAATAAAATTATATTAGTTGTTTTTTTGTTTTATGTAGAACATCCCAGTGATTTTTTTGTTTTATATCATGTATATATTTGGGATAGTGTGTAAATTATGTAAATGAAATATTACTTGTTTTATTTATATTTTGTAATTAAAAATAATATGAAAAAACTACAAGTGAAGATAATTACAAGTCATGAAAATATGAAAAAAATATTTACTAATATGAAAAAAAAATGATGATAATTACAAATGTAGATAATTACTAAAAATAAAAAAAATCACAGGTCATGAATATATGATAGTGACATGCCTTGGAATCTGGTTTGACAGTGACACTGACATGCCTCGGATGCAAAATAGCTACCTAAACAACTGGGGAGGTGAGATATGAGTTTGGAAATGGGAAAAAGGCTTTTTGGCTGTTTGAAATGGTGGAAGGTCGGGATATTCTAAAGGTCGGTATAATTATTTGAAGGTCGGTATAATTATTTGAAGGTCGATATTATCCTCTGAAGGTCGATGCAAGGACTTGACCAATTTCACATTTGAAAAGTCTTTCTTCGACCTTCTGAAGTTAATATCGACTTTCGGAATATAATCCCGACCTTTAAAAAGATCTTCTCGACCTTCCACAACATCATCCAAACCTTCCACAGTTTCAAATGAGAAAAGCTAGTTTCCCATTTCCAAACCCAATTCTCACCTTCCCAGTTGTTTATCATAATTTTTTCTACCTAATTTCATTATTGCAGAAGAAAAAGAAGAAAAATGGTCGAGAAAAATGAAAAAAACATGTGATAAGATAAATGAAAATATTGCAAACTAATAGGAATATGAAAATCGATTACAAGTCATGAATCGTCTCAACACTAACATCGTCTTAAAAAACATCCACACTCTCATGAGTGATATTTACATTAACATTTACAAACACTCTCTCATCAACTGTCGCCTCCAATGTTTGTCCAAAAACCCGAGATTTTTGGATAGATCTCCTCGTAGATGGGTGCCCTTCTTAAGCATAATCATATGATAGTGGAACCTCTACTTGGGTGGTGTTGCTTCTATGGTCGCATTCAGATAAGTTTGATGATTGTGTCTTTTTCTTTTGCATATTGTGCAAGTTTTCCTCCGTCGAAATTGTTCACTTCGAGATAGCAATCGACCGTTTTGTATCTTCCTACCTCCTTTCTTGCAAATGATGCATTTACAGCCACATCTTCCAAACCTTCAATTCTACTCAAAGTTGAAGACAACGAAATAGGCTGTATCGAAAGTGCATATGCCTTCCTCAATATTTCCGTGTCAAATGAATTTTCACGCATAGAGAATAGTAATAAGCCCTAATTTCCCTATAACGAATTAAAGATGAGAAAAAACAAATTGGGATTATGATTTTAAATCTATTTTCAAAACAATAGAGACTGTTTAGAAGGTCAAACCTACCTTACGGAAGGTCTACTCGGCCACCCGTATGGTAGGTTCGGCCGTCTAGAATGTTAGTTTAAATTATATGAAGGTTTTTCAATACCTGGCAACAACAATGGCGTGTTTACACGGAATTCCTTTTAGATCTTATCTCCAACATCCACAAGTCCTCCGAATCATATCCACAACAACATTTGCTTCTTGTGGGGGATTATCGACGACATACTCCTCCCTAACTCGAATGGATGTAGTACACAGATTTTGTTGGTCAACCAAAATAGCTTCCTCTTCAATCCGTTCCACAGCACATTAGTAATAATAGCAAACATTGCAATTACGGCTTCTCGGCATTTATTGAACTAACTCTGACACATACCCCTATAAAACTCATGAGTGGATGTAATCGGCAATTTCTGAGCTTTCTTGATCGCTTCATTGAAGGACTCAGCGAGATTACTTGTTATTTGGTTGTATCGATTCTTTGGACAGTAAGCACGTGACCAACCCAGTCGCCCTACTTCAACATATAACCATTGATGAACCCTAGGGTGTATACGTTCAATCTCCTTAAAGTGGTGGTTGCATTTGTGTTTATCATAGGCATATGCAGCACTTTTAAAAATCGTTTGAACACGACCATCTCTGCACTTTGTCTTCGAGTTTTCCTTCAAATGTCGAAAACAAAAAGCATGTGGAACCTCAGGATACACTTTTCTCACTGCGTGTAGTATGCTTTTGTGTCGATCAAATACAATTACCAAATCATTGGGCGATCCGTATATAATTCTTAATCTTCTTAAAAACCACTCTTATGAATCATTGCCCTCCTCTTCACCAAATCCAAATGCAAGTGGAAAAGTTTGTCTTTTTCCATCTACACACACAGCTACGTAAATTTTGCCCTCCTGTGCATTTTTCAAGTATGTTGCATCTAGGACAATGACGGATCTCATGGATTTGAAACCCTTGATCGAAGGACCAAGTGCACAAAATAACCTCACAAAATTCTCCTCTGGCAATGCTATATTGGTCTCTGAGCCGGCCGTTGTACGCTCCAAGAGATAGAAGTATGTTGGAAGCTGTTTTAGTGAGTAGTTTGGCATTCCATAAGCGATTTCCTTTGCACGCTTCAAAGATCTCCTTGCTTTGGTGTATCCTAACTTCACACTATAATTCTCCCTCATGTCTTCAATCACATTTTTGGAAGTATGATTCGCACTGATGATTTTACCGGCGTAAAAACAACCAATTGTTGATACACTTACATCCTTGTTTTGGTTTTGTTGTACAATTTAAATACAAGTGTAAGTCAGGACAAACTTATGAATCACTCATATCTAGCATCCAACTCTACACTGTGCACGTACGCCTCTAATCTTACCTTATCCAAATGTACCACGGGATAGGAAAACTGATTCTCGAGCGAGTATTGACCTACTGCTGTCTTCAATTTATCCTTACTGTTAAAAATTGAATCCTTCCCTATTTCACCCACAAGTGGAATGGTTTTATCTTTAGAATAATGCATCTTTGGTTCATCACCCCAATCCATGTCTGTGAACTGAGGAGAAGGGTCCGGTATAAATTGCTGAAAAGAAACTACGTGTCTAACCCCATCGTCGAAGTTCACAGGGACATCATCTTCGACACCTCGGATATATTCTTCTTCGTAATGATCATCACCATAATCATCAGCATTAGCATTGGTGCGAATATTTCCAGGCGGCCCGAGTTCATCGCTTATAGGTGGGAATGTCCCATCCGGATTCCTTTTGTACGCATTAACAAAATCATCCATTGCAGGATCACCACCACACTGATGTAATCTTTCAATTTTGTTAACGACCATCATTTTAAGATCAGCTTCCCCCATCAAAATATGATCTCGTATGTATCTTCAATTTCCAATAATTTAGTACCTCCATCGGATAATTTGGATGCAAATGAGATCTGTACATCAAATTGGTTTAAATCAATTTTCATGCATCCTGTCATAGTTATTCTAAAATCTTCATAACTGATGTCGTCTGATACGATGCGCCCTTCCACTTAGAGAACCATCGTGAAGAATAATTTTGATTAAGTCCATTTCTGCAAGAATCCAAAGAAAAATATATTTAGGATAATGTACAACCAATAATAGAAAGCAAAGGGGAGAAATATTTTGATTAAAAAAAGAAAGTAGAGAAAATATGGTCTACATATTTTTTGAAAGAAAAAAAAGGACCGGAAAAAAATGCTTGATGGTCAAGGTTATCATATGGAATGTCAATAGAATCCCTTCAAAGGTCTAATTGACCTTATGGATGGTCTATTGAACTTTTTTTTAAAAAGAAACTGAAGGTTGATTACATCATTTGAAGGTCGATATAATCCTTAAAAGGTCAAAAAGATCAACTGGGAGGTTGGTTGAATCAACAGAAAAAAAATTGGACTTGAAGGTCGACTCATACTACTGAAGGTCAGATAGACAACCTGAAGGTCGAATAGAACTCCTGAAGGTCGGTCATTGCTTTAAACACTCAATCCAAACAACTTTCTTTTTTTCCTTCCTTACACCAAACAAACAACACAAAACATGAGACTAGAAAAACCCAGTGGCACTTAAGAATCAAAACACAACCATCAAACACCATAACAGTCAAAAAAAAAAAAAAAAAAAAGAAAAACTGAACTCAAACTCTATTCTCAACAACGCCAGCTTGATCTTGTGAAGAAAAAAACCAACTCCTCTCCTAAACCCAAGTGTCGACTTTTTTTTTCTTCAACAGGGAGAATGAGTTCCTTCAAGTTTAACTTTCAACAAGGAAACTTCATCAATATGGTCTTCAATTCGGTTTTACAACAATTGCACAGGTAGTTGGATTGTTTTGAATGTTGAGGGCAATATAGTAACTACATAATAAAAGTAAATAAAGGTTAGTTTTATTTTTCTTTTTTTTAAAGGAAAAAGTCAAAATGAGTATAGAGTGAAAAGTTAATTTTAGAGTTGGATAAATTATGAAATATTATACAGATTTTGGTAATATTGAAATCTTTCCCCTCAAATTGGGTAAATGTGAAAACGCCCCCAAAATAAGTTGAAATACTTATCTTCTTCTTAAGGATGACATAACATATGGGTTTCGGGATTTCAGTTTTAGTTATGCTAGGGGTACACAATTCAGTTTTGCTCCCATTTCTAGTAGCACAGCCTGTTCTTAGATGATCAAATATGGTTCTTGAATCTTGAATCATATCTTGATATTGTAAATTTTATCGTCTTTATTGGGCAAGTGTTAGGGTGAGAATCAATAATATATCAATTTAACATCATTTCCAACTATCCTATCTCTTAATTTCTCTATCTATAACATCAACAATATTGGTGTCAACAACTTGATATTTAGCATAAAAAAGATGATCGATAAATCAACATATGTTCATGAAACTTTAATAATTGATACATAAAATAGGTTTCTGAAGGCTAAAATTAAGAAGATCAATAAGATAAGAGAATTACAAGTATGTGAAAATCTCTTTCCTAATTAAAGGGTACATGCAAGACACTAAATAAGAAGAAAATTTTTCAGAGATATAACTTTTAGGATTCCAAAATATACGTCCTAGGATTTGTTAAAATTGTTTACTATCACTTTCCATTCACACATATTCTTCTACTTTAAGTCCAGTTTGAACTTGACTGATTTTCAGATCATTGGAATCGCATTGACTTTGGGTTGTTAGTATAATTTTGCAGAAGAGAAAATTAATTCATCATCAATTGCCCGTGAAGAGAAAAACAGAAGCACTATATGAATATACAAAAAGTTTGTGTACCTAAGTAAGTACCTTTGCCCAACATAAAAAACTGATGGATAGTCCCGTTTTGACTATGCTGAGTACTAGAGAGTAGTGCATACGTATGGACTCTGTCTACTTTATTCTTTTTTAAAGTTTATTACTCCTTCGGGAAAACATTTTAAGTCATTTTAGGGAAAACATTTTATATCAAAATAAAAGTCATTTTATATTTCCAAGAAAAATGTTTTATCCATTTCTATTTTTTAAAGAGCATTTAATAAATATTTTTCAATCTTAAACTTCCAATCAAAGTAAATATTATAATTAAATTCATATGAGCATTATTTACTATAAGGGATTTTTCAATCCAAAATAAATAGTGAAACAATCAGTGCCTTGGTTTATTTTTCAAAACCTTAACCGACTTTTAAAAAGAAACGGTCTACGAGAAGGCTCAACACTCTTGTCAAATACTCTTCTCATTTCAAAATAATTGTTGTTTACACATTTCAAGATAAAACATATAAATGCATTAGCTCTTCTATCCTTCTTATTAATTTTCCTTTTCACTTCTTTCAAAACTAATTTATTATTTTAATATTTTCAATAACTAGCTTTGAAATAAGAGAGAGATGAGAGAGTAGAAAAGTACAATGTAATAACGAGGGACAATATTATCCATAACGAAAAAGTAGTTGATTATTTTAATTTATCCAAAACAACCTTAAATGACAATCATTTTGAAACGAAGACAATATTCCCTTTGTTTTGAAATGTTTGTAGTTTAAGATTTTTTAACCTAAATTAAGGAAATCACAATATTACCTATTTTTGATAATTTTGTCCCTCCTTAAATTTATTAAAAGTTGAGATTAGTGATAATTTGATTGGTGGGTTTTAACATTGGGACATGTAAATATAATAAATGTCATTGGAAAAAAGTTAACAAACAAATGATAAGATGAATAATTTACTTACACTTTTTATCTTGATACGTGTAAACGATAACTATTTTGAAACAAAAACTCCCTCCTTAAACAATAATCATCTTGAAATGGAGGGAGTAAGTGATTTACACATGAAATTTATAAAAATTCCTATAAAGAAAAGAGTTCGAATTCATGCTGTTTGTCATTTCTAAGAGATCTCACACATGAAGGAATCTGGGACATAATTTATTGCAAAACCAGTGAATAATTCGGAGGCATTGACCCGATATCTTCACAAAGGCATTGGGAGGAACTTCAACTCAGTAAGAATACCCATCCTAAGGAAAGTCAAAATAGTTTTAATTTGATTCTCTACTGTGATTTTTAGCTGAATAGTTAGGACTATTTAACTTTTTAACAATTTTTTTCTACAATTACTATTATTTGTTTGCCTATATAAAGCACCCCAGAATGAATGAATTATACAAGTATTATTCGGCAATTATCCTTGCAATTGATTACTCTCTCTAATTTCGGATTTTTTTTCTTCTCGTTCATTTTAGAAGCCTTTTGTTTTTAACATTTATAAAGTTATCCAATTTCGACATTGTAAAGAAAAAAAAAAAAAAAAATCTAATTACCTATCCAAAGTTGGGGGACGTTTTCATTTTTACCTAAATTGAAACAGTAATTTCTTATTTACCCAAATCTTTATAATATTTCATAATTACTCATATCTAAAACTAACTTTTTATTCTATATCCATTTTGACTTTTAATTAAAAAAAAAAAATCAAAACATAACATTTATTCTCCTTTAACATGCATTTACTATCTTATCCCTCAATATTCAATACACTCAACTGAACCCAACTATCTGTAAAATGAATTGAAGAAACTACAACTAACATCATTCATTTGATCAGAAGTTTTGAACCATAACTAAGAAAATTGCTCAAAAAACCATTTTGTTATAGGAGAGAAAGGAAAAAACCAACGTTTTATTGTGTTTGGTTGTTGATTTTTTTTTTCCGAAATCAAGAAGACAAAGGTGAGGGATGTTTAAAGGTACATTGTTCGGTTTGCTTCTTTGTTATTTTTTTTCTTTGGTGTTTAGAAGGTTGGGTTTGTTCATTCTGTATTGTTTATCTGGGAGGAGGAAGGAAGGTGGGATTGCAGAGATTTCCGTCGAAGTAAAGAGATCTTGAGATCTGAGAGGAGGTTTTCGAGATGCGAGACATGTATATTTCGAGACTTATTTAAGTCATTTCGAGACACGAGATAGTTGCATTATAGACAAGAGGGGAGGCTTTTGGGACAAGAGATGGGACTTTCGAGACACACATACGGGATTCAAGACAGAGGATTTCGAGACACGCACGGGGATTTCGAGACACAAATAGAGGATTTCGATACACACATAGTTGATTTCGAGACACAGTGTAAAAATGGATTAAATGAGGATTGCTGTTCATGAGGGTTTTCTCGTTGGAAGGGTGTGTGCACTAGTTGTGCGCTCCGATGTGAACTATACAAATTTGAGGAGAACTATGGCAAACTTGATGAAGATTGACTAAAACTAATTTGACATATAAATGTCAATTGCTTCTAAATTTTGGGATGGAAGTATGAAATTAATAGAGATTGAAGACATGTATGGTATCATGTGTTTGAAAGGGGAAGGGGATCCTAAAGTTGTCGTCGTGAACAAAATTCAGAGGAATTACGAGGGTGGTATCAGTGGTGATATTGGCGGGAATTGTCCATCCGATCCAAATGATCATGAAAGGGCAAGATTTATTGATGCAAATGATGAAGCAGGGACATCTAGATATATTCACACAGATGATAATTATGAATTCGATGAAGAATATATTCACAACGTTGAGGCTGATGATGACGTTGGTGACAATAATGACAACGATGACAACTTCCACGATGGGATGCGACAGGTGATTCCATTTGAACAATTTATACCGAACCCATTTGAACAATTTATGCCGGACCCATTTGAACAACTCACTTTGCAAACATGGTCTAGAATGACTACGAAGAGGTGCATTTTTTGGAAGATGATACTGTTCCACCGGTGGATTTTATTGGAAAGGATGCAATCTTTAATAATAAGGATGAACTGGTAGCAGTAGTTGGTGAATATTCACTCAATAACTGATTTCCATATCATGTGGTACGTTCAGATAAGGGAAGATTTGAAGTACGATGTAAGAACAAAAAATATTTTAATTTCATGATACGTGAAAATTGTAGTGCTAGATGCCAAATTTGAGTTATTCACAAGTTTTTCTGGACTCACACTTGTATCCAGACCGTACAGCAAAATCAAAACAGGAGTGTAAGTTCCACAACTATTGGTCTTATGTATGCTGGTAAACTCGCCGATGCGAATGACACCCCTAAAAATGTGATTCAAGACATGCGGGAGAATTATGGTGTGAAGCTCGAATACACCAAAGACTGGCGATCTTTACAACGTGCTAAAGACAGCCTATGGAACGCCACCAAAAAACTCATACAGACAGCTACCGTCATACCTCCATATATTAAAGCATGTAATGCTCGGGACGGTGACTTGTATATGTATGCTAGATGAGCAGTTTCTGAGCTCATTCTGTGCACTTGGCCCTTCGATTGAAGGTTTCAAGTACATGAGGCCCGTAATTGTCATAGATGCAACACACTTGAAAGGTGTGTGTGAGGGAAAAATTTATGTAGATGGAAATAGGTAAACTTTTCCCCTTACTTTTGGGTTTGGCGAGGAGGAGGGCAACGATTCATGGGAGTGGTTCTTGAGATTCAGGACTACATATGGATTGCGGGATAATTTGATTATTGTATCTAATCGGCACAAAGGCATACTGTATGCAGTAAGGACAGTATATCCCAAGGTTCCATATGCCTTCTGCTATCAACATCTGAAGGAAAACCTAAAGACAAAGTGCAAAAATCCTCAGGTTGCACTCCGTTTAAAAAATGTGTCATATGCTTATGACAAGCAGACATGTGACCTCTATTTTGGAGACACTAAAGAGATGCATCCTAAAGTTTATCGTTGGTTGGATGTCGAGATAGGATGCCCGGGTTGGTCACGGGCATATTGTCCAAACAATCGCTGCAACCAAATAACGAGCAATATCTTGGAGTCCTTCAACCACTTGATCAAGAAAGCTCAGAAATTTGCCCATTACATCTGCACATGAGTGTTTTAGAAGTTTGTGTCAGGCTTGGTTCAACAAACGTAGGGAAGTAGCAGCTACAATGCCAATATTATCACCAAGCGAGCGGTGGAAAGAATTGAGGAAGAAGTTGTGAAAATCGACCTTGAAAGGCTACGGACTACATCTATTCTGAATAGAGAGGAATATGTTGTAGGAAATCCACCAAAGGAACCAAATGTTCTTGTGGATATCCTCAAGAAGACCTGTGGATGTCGGAGATGGGAAGTGGAAGAGATGCCTGGAAAACATGCCATTACTGTTGCTAGGTAAATTTTTGGTCTATTTCCTAACTTATTTGCTAAATTTATTAGGTCCATTCTAGACATTAGTTGTCCATTTGAGAGAAAAGGGTCCATTCTAGAAACGAGATACGAGACAAGAGAACCCAAATTCGAGACTTAAATGTGGTCCATTCAAGATTCGAGACCAATTGTGGTCCATTTGAGATTCATGCCCTCTATTCAATTGCAGCTATGGATGATGTGATCGTCAATCCTCCTACTGGCAGAAGGTTTGTTGGAAGATCACAAGAGGATCACTTTATCTCTCGGAATGAATAATATCGTCGAAGGAAGACGTGCTCCCAATGCAAGAGAAAAGGACATAATTGTACCACCTGTCCAAATGCTCACAACACAGAAGCCCAACATCCCGAAGAAAATGATCAACAACCCAAAGAAAATGATCCAACAGTGATTGACTTAAATCATGAAGTGCCCATATCTGATCCGAATTCCACACAACAATCTTTCGAGACAAATTTTGTTAACTGTCATGTCAATTTCTCTGTGGAGGGTGTGGATTTTTATCCTGGCAATATCAATATTGATACGGTTCATGACATGTAAATGTTATTATTTTAAGAAACAGTGAATTTGTCATTTAATTTAAATTGCATTTTTGTCATTGAATCAAGGCCACAATTGTCTTTACCTTCTATACAGATTGATATATATATATATATATATATAAACTTATTATAAACATAGAATTATTAGCCAAATCAGGACCCAAACTATACCCTTTTAGTCATTTTGGTAAAAAAAAATACTTTGGGGACCAAAATGCAAAAGGAGTATAGTTTGAGTCCTAATTTGGTCCCTAATTATTTTAGGGATCAAACTGCAAAAAGGGTATAGTTTGGGTCCTAATTTGGTAAAAAAATACTTTAGGGATCAAAATGCAAAAAAGGATATAATTTGAGTCATAATTTGGTCCCTAAGTACTTTAGGGACCAAGGGATCAAAATGTAAAAAAGGATATAGTTTGAGTCTTAATTTGGTAAAAAAAAATACTTTAGGGACCAAAATGCAAAAAATGGTATAGCTTGAGTCCTAATTTGGTCCCTAAGTACTTTAGGGACCAAAATGCAAAAAGGGGGTATAGTTTTGAGTCCTAATTTGGTAAAAAAATATATACTTTAGGGATCAAAATGCAAAAAGGATATAGTTTGAGTCCTAATTTGGCAAAAAATTACTTTAGGGACCAATACCATAGTTTGATAAACATATTATAGTTATAATATTGATATAATATACATTTATCATTAGTGTATTAATTGCAAAAAAAAAAATAATACTAGGAAGCCGTCAACAAATTGTTCCCCAGTAGCATGATCCATGTCATCTCATCCCAAATGCTCTGCGCTATAACCTCTATAAAAGACAAATGGGGCATCTCCATAACATGCCCCCTCATCAATTGTGTCATATAATAGCAGATATAAGCACCGCAGCTAGCACTGTCTGGCTGAACAGGGATGGAGTGTTGTGATGCGTCGGGGGAGTCAACAAAACCACCAGTGAACCTCTGTGACTGGGCCCATCCCGTCCTCTCATAAAAGTCGGCATGCAGCAGTAATCGTGGCAACATCGAACAGATCGGCACCATCAAGTCCAATTGAGAGCCCTTCGCCACGGCCGATGGTTTAGAATCATACAATGTGATCCGAGACCTTTCCAGTGAGATTCAAAGTAATACCCAGAGCGAGTGTAAGCAACAAGGCATCAATACCTATATACACAGTATAAATATTAAATCAATTACTATTAAATAAATCATAATTCAAACCAAGAGTTTTGCAGAAAATGAAGTGAAATACCTCTTCTACCTCCCAACAAACTACCTCTTCCAGGTCTGAGTCTCCCCCGACCCAATCAGTGACAAAGGTATCGAACTCGTATGTCCCCACCTCCGCTTGAGATGCCTTGGTCTACTCCCAAACACATTGGAGAATGCTCTGTAATTTGAGTTAGTTAAAACATGATTTTGTAACTAGCATAAATGAATTAGAGGTGAATGCAAAATTTAACTACATATGTAGAAATATGCCCGAGTGAATGTGAAGTGGGCTCCATAGGGATAAAGTGATGGGGCCTCCCTCCTCACTCTCCTCAATCCCATCATGAACTGGTCAACCTGATCGTCCTCGATGTGAAATGACATGGATATGAAATTCTTTAGGTCATCCCCGACAACTGAACCGCACCGCCTAGTCGTGGGCCTATGACAAAAATTTAGTTAGACTATGAAGCGAAAAAGTTATAAAATGCAAGTTAATCAAAAAAATAAATTTAATTACCTCTCTGAAGTTCCAGTGTTGCAGAAGGCATCCAACCATTTCCGATTGAGGGTGTAGGGATCCACCACGGGAGCGAGTTGTCCTGCTACCTCTCGTCCTCAAAGTCGTTTGTGGCCGGGATGACTCGATATGATGGGTTGGGTCGGTGTAAAGTGATCGTACAATTGCGGCTGTGGTCTTGGGCCGACGTGTCCGATCGAGCCCCTAATAAAATATACAAAACAATCATTAAAAATAATGAATAGTCTTTAAAAGAATAAATCGGCCAATAATTACTATAAAATTCTTTAATAATAAAATGAATGAGCAACATAGACTAAAATTCCCAGATTTATGATCCAAAATTTACTTGGATAGTGTTGGCTGGAACTATGGGAACCTCTGTGACTAGAAACTCTGGAGCCGGAGGGGTGTCTGGATCTTTTGCCTGATTAACAGGTGCATCGACTTGTTATTTAAAAAGAAAGGAACCATTTTAAAATTAAAAATTAGATAAAAAATAGTAACCAAAATGATTACGGATTTACGAAGTTAAATTTACTTGCGTAGTGTCATCACGGACTATGGGAGATGCCGGGCAAGGGGTGGCCATCGGGCTGACTAAGACATCGATGGAGTAAGTAACCCCCTCGAGCATGGGCATAGCTGGCTCTCGGGAAGGGGAATCATGTAGTGGTGGAGCATCTCCACGACTGTCATCCCTCTCCAGCACATCGAGCAGATGCTTGATATGCGTGAGCTGCTCGAGGATCTCAACCTGCATCGCCCCAAGCTACGTGAGCTACTGGAGGACCAAATCATGCCTCTATAATAACCTGTCTTCAAGCTGACGTAATAGGATCTCGACCCTGGGCATGGGTCCATCGGCTATCGCATTAGACTATAATTATAAAATATAGTTAGAATCTATCAATAATCGTTTCGGGGGGGAGGGGGGTTATTTAAATAGGAAGAGGTACAGACCTGATGTCGATTCAAATCGTGTCAAGACGGGCTAGGAGAGGGGTGTCTTCTCTCCTGGTCCTTAGTAGGAGGGCTCCCCATGGCAGCCTGGATCTGCAGACTCATAACCTAATCATAAGGCAAGCAAAGCAAAAAAGTAAATACAATCATATTGAATCGCATCGACTAATCTACTGCAATAACATAAAATACAATGAGATACATACAATCTGTCGGATTGTATTGAACCTCGTTGGACTGATCAACCGATCTCGATCAATCCTCTCCTCAGCCACATCTCTATCATGATGTGAGATCGAAAATCAAATAAAAATAAAGTATCAATAATCTTCATATTTAGCATTATACAAAAATCAACTTAAATTCTGGAGATTGTGATTAATCTAACCAGATCAAACGACCAAACTGGCAATCCCTGTCTACAAGCCACCCAAAATGAGCTCGGTAGATAATTGCTCTAGCATGTTGCTACCATGTGTGGGATACGGGCGAAATCGACCCAATACGGTTGCTGTTGCTCCTCCCGATCAGCCTCGATATACGGGGAGTCCGCGCGGGCCTGTAATTGGAAATTTGATTTAGTGATAATAACTAATTTTTAACATGAAAGTGAACATTGATAATGTATTCACTTACCTCATCAAGTAGCTCGCCCCAATCGACCGTCCCAAGTCGGGAACGTCGAAGGGTAAGGCACCTCGGATGCCGTGGGCTTTCGTGTGAGAGGCCATGTCTACTTACATCTTGGGCGTCCCTACATAGCTGAGGACGCAGGGATGGGAAGTGCTTGTACTCCGACCACTAATTAAAGATAAGATTAAACAAATTTCAATGTAGTATTTAGAAAGTCTAAAAAACACCATTGATATACAAATTTAATTAATAATATGAAAACTTAGTAGCAACAGCCAAGGGTTGTCATACAAATGTCCTCGGAGATGGTCTGTCTATAAGAGTGCACTGTGTGGCTCAACCCGATCGTTCCCCATGGGAACGATTCTACAACCTCCAGATCATCTAACATCCTCCATATGTAAAAGGGGATGACTACAGTCGGCTCTCGGGTGAGTATCAAGTGACCTTTGATGATGTTGTATGCCAGTCTGAGGGCATCATCGATAGACAACTGGCCCATGGCCATGGCTCCCCACCTCGTCAAGACCACATCTGGAGTAGCAGGATTGATCCCAATCAATCAAACCATTACAGAACCTGCTGTCAGTGACCTATCAATAATACGTTGGTCTTCTACCCCAAAACGTAGACCGGTGAGGAGAGTGTACTCTTGGAGGCCCAATCGGTGTAATTGGCCTCCGATGAAGAACTACATCTTGTCGGGACGGGCAAGCTCCAAAATTACCTCCCATCTCAATATATGTTGGGCAACCCGGGCATAGTACCCTCCACGATGATAGGGAAGATCCACCATGTATCTGAAGGGGCCCGTCCGAAAACGCTGTAGTGCCTCATGGCGCCGTAACAGATCTACAGTATGTGTAACCATTGAATACTTAGTGTGTGAGTTAGGCGTGCTCTTGTCAGGCATGGCGGAACGTGTTGGAGCTCAAAGGCATGTTGCGCGGAATCCATATATCTAAGGCCTAATGTCAATTATTATAACGTTGAAAAAATTAATTAATAATATTATAATTATTATTAATTAATAAATTATATTATTTCCAGACACAACCTCACCTATAAATATTTCAATATACAATGTAGACAATTTCAGACACAATGTACAATTTCCAGACACAATGTATACCATATGAGACAAAAATTAACCAGTCTAGACCACATTCAATCATTCGAGACAACAATCAGGCCATTCGAGATCATAGTAAATTTCGAGACAAAAAAATTCCATTCGAGATCGGGGAAGCCAATTTTCGAGACCCTACAATCTAATTTCGAGACCCAACAAATTTAACAATTCAGACACAAGCCATTCGAGACCAGAGACCAAATTAAACCAATTCGAGACCCAACATAATCCATTCGAGACGCGTGACAACAAATTAAGTCATTCGAGACCATAGTAAATTTTGAGATAAAAAATACCATTCGAGACCGGAGAGACAATGTCGAAACCTGAGAAAACAATTTCAAGACCATACAATCCAATTTCGAGACTATACAAAGTTAACAAGTCGACATCTATATTAAACCATTCGAGACACAAATTTGACAATTCGAGACCTGGGAAGCCAATTTCCTGACAAGCCAATTTCGAGACTACAATTTCAAGACAATAAGCTAATTTCGAAACCCTACAAATTTAACAATTTGACACCCAGATTAAACTATTCGAGACACAAATTTAACAATTCGAGACCCAATACACAAAACCGATGCACCATCCATTCAAGATTCATGAAAAATTTGAGACCCGTGACCAAATTTGAGACAACTGAGAGAATTTAATCGATCAACACCCAAATTAAACCTTTCAAGACAAAATTTCAACAATTCGAGACCCAATATTCAAAACCTATGCACAATACAATACAGTTAATCCATGCTTTCAACAAACTACAAAATCGAAGTTAAACAATACACAAAATCAAGCTTCAAGCGAAGAAAACTTATCGGAAAGTGAAGGAAGAGACGCGTTGGTGAGGGAGTGAAGAAGGACCGTCGCCGGGGAAGGAGTGAAGAAGAGTTGAAGAAGGGGAGAAGGGAAAAGAAAATGAGAGTGGAAGAAAGAAAGAAAATGAAAGCGAGTTGAGTTATCTGATGAATTATTATGGTGATTTGGCTTTCGAGAAGTAGTGGACATTTGTGTATAAAATCGAGAAAAAGATGAAAAGTTGAGTCTCGATTTTCGATTTGGGTATTGAAAAACAAAGGGTAAGCGTAATTTCTCATTTTCAAGGTAATTTTTATTATCAAAAAATGTTAAAAAGTCAATTTGGATATAGAATGCAATTGAGTCAACCCATTTGGATAGAAATGAAATGTTTATAGAAAGTAATGGCCAAAGTTGATTTCTCATTTCTACCTTGCACGTATTTCAGAAAAAAAAAAAAAAAAAACAATTATTGACAACTCAAAATGAACTACTTTAAAATATAATTTCACGTTTACCAAAGATTTTTTTTAATGGTGGAATTATTAATCTTCTCCACTTTCGTCTAAAACCCTATGCGACCTGTTTTCTTTCTCCGCCTGTGAAAACCTCGACTTCTAAAAAAATGGTGACTTGCTATTCTTTGCAGTTGCAGTTTAAGTTTCAGTTTCAGTCCCCTTCCTTCGCTGCAAGTCTTTCCCCTTCTACTCAATCAAAGCCCAATTCCTTCTCCGGCTCCCAACAAATCCACAGTGCCCACTTGAGATGCTCTGCGGTTCCTTCTCATGGTAGAAGTGTCACAGTCACAGAACCTGAGCCGGTTTTCACCTCTGTCAAGTCTTATGCTCCCGCCACCGTCGCTAACCTCGGCCCTGGCTTTGACTTTTTGGGTTGTGCCGTTGATGGCATTGGTGACCATGTCACGATCCGGGTCGACCCAAATGTGCACCCTGGTGAGATTTCTATCACTGACATCAGTGGTGCGGGCAAGAAGCTTAGCAAGAACCCTCTTTACAACTGTGCTGGCATTGCTGCTCTTTCCGTCATGAAGAAGCTAAATATTCGATCGGTTGGGTTGGGTCTTTCCCTCGAGAAGGGATTGCCTCTGGGAAGTGGTCTAGGATCCAGTGCTGCCAGTGCCTCTGCAGCTGCCGTAGCAGTTAATGAATTATTTGGCCGCCGTTTATCAGTTTCTGACCTGGTCTGTGCTGGTCTTGAATCGGAGGCGAAGGTTTCCGGTTACCATGCGGATAATGTTGCCCCGGCAATCATGGGAGGCTTTGTATTGATTCGCAGCTATGATCCTCTCGAATTAGTCCCGCTTAAGTTTCCCCAGGAAAGAGACTTGTTTTTTGTACTGGTAAATCCGGAATTTGAAGCTCCTACGAAGAAGATGAGGGCAGCATTGCCTGCAGAAATAACAATGTCTCACCATATTTGGAACTGCAGTCAAGCTGGAGCCCTGGTGGCGTCTGTGTTGCAAGGGGATTTAGAGGGCTTGGGAAAGGCACTATCATCGGACAGAATTGTGGAGCCTAGAAGGGCGCCCTTAATTCCTGGGATGGGTTCCGTGAAGGCTGCTGCAATCGAGGCTGGGGCATTTGGGTGCACTATCAGTGGAGCAGGGCCCACTGCAGTTGCTGTGACAGACGATATAGAGAGAGGAAGGGAGATTGGGGATAGAATGGTGGAGGCGTTTATGGAAGAGGGAAATCTGAAAGCCATTGCTATGGTGAAGAAGCTTGATCGTGTTGGTGCCAGGCTTGTTCACAGCACTCCTGGATAACCTATACTTTAAATATAATAACCTCACTGGCAAGGATATCCGGTGTGT
Source organism: Parsonsia alboflavescens (assembly GCA_028571225.1). NCBI lineage: Eukaryota > Viridiplantae > Streptophyta > Magnoliopsida > Gentianales > Apocynaceae > Parsonsia > Parsonsia alboflavescens. The sequence continues at coordinate 16,584,077 of JAOXNR010000029.1, forward strand.
TTGAAATAGTGTGCTTTTCAGACAGATGCATTTTGGAATAGGCTCTATGACTTCCATGTTTTTAGAATGATCTTGGTTATGAAATCTAAGAGCCACTTTTGTGCTTCTTATTTTTGCTCATTGATTGATGATGGGCCTTAGAAATCGTTTTGGTATTTCCTTCAGTTATGATGGATTAAAAATGCTTTTTGTCCTTTTGTTTTTGGTTGACAACTTATGCAAGAATATTGTTGAAGTAGATGCAGTTTTGTCTTTGCAATTGTCTCAAGTGATAAAAAGTTGTCTATGTAATTGACGTGCTCCTTGATGAAGCTGGGTTTTGACTATCAGTAATTTGTGATATCACCCTCCTCTGTAATTTGGTAGAACGATTATCTTTGCAAAATTTGAGGGATTCTTGTGTTGTCTCTTGTGGTGCAAAGTACTGTATATTCTTTATTGTGTGATTAAGTTGAGTGAGCTATGCTTTTACAATTATCATTAACGTATGAATGGGCAGAAGTGGCCTCATGGCTAATCCAAATTCTGGAAGTTCTTTGTTGGAACAAAGCAATCAACTGGATATTTTCTTAAGGTGTGGTTTGTGTTAGAGAAAACTGTAATGGCTAGCCCTTTTTGTTAGTTATTGAGACCTTTTGAGATGATTCTCCGATGTTAAGTTAGTGGAACCAGAATCTATTTTTCCTTTTCTTCTCTTTTTTTTTTATTTTATTATTTTAAAGTCTGATCTCTTCTGTTTATATATATGCAGCTTACTCTGTATTATTTCTGGATTTATTTTGGTAAAGGTCTGATATCAAATTGAGAAGGTACTTTGTGAACTTTACTGATTTGTTTGCTCTGTTCTTATACTTGAGTATTGTATTTACGTCAATACATAAGCCTCATTAGTTTGCACTTCTACTTTCTGAAATAAAAATGCCACGGAGACAAGTTTACTTGGAATGTACCTGGAGTAGATGTCTAAAGACTGAAATTTTGGATGCCAGAACTCTTTCTGAAAAAAGGGAAACAATTGACAGTTGTTGAGCTTCAAATGGTTAACAGAGGGTGATAATTGAATCAGCTTCAAGTGAGCAGGATATGAAGTTCTTCTTACAGTAATTTTGAGTTTTAAGTACACTTTCGCTACAATTAACTTCTCACAAATAGAGGTAAAACTTCTTTTACCCTGATTTGTCTATAAATTGTTTATATTTCTAAAAATGTCTCTATTTGAAGATGTCTGTAAATGTCTGCAATGTTAAATCCCTCACCCATTTAAGATGTCAAAAGATGTAGATCATGTTTTGACGGTCATATGAGGAAGATATCTGCAGAATGACAGGAAAAAGAATAAGGTGAGGCAAAAGAGAATGATTGGGAAGCAGGAAAGAATGACATTATGTTAAGACCAAAAAAGGCAATCATGCAGTATTGCATCTTCAGAAAACGAATTCGGGGGAATATATTGATTTTGAAGGAGGGCTTATGAATAGATGTTGTGTATAGATAAATTGCTTAGGTCAAATGGCATACATTGATCCTAAAATGCAGGATTGTATGGCTTGAATTATGACGATTCTGTGGGAATCTTGGAAACGAATGAAAGTGAAGCCTTTAGAATCCAAACGAATTATTTCAGATTCTAAAACTAGTTTTGCAGCAATTTGTATATGTGAAAGAAAGTGGGAATGCACCTTCCTAAGCGTATGCTGTCAACCATCCAGAAATTCTGGCTAGAATTAGAAAGGGGCAAAAGGATGGGAGCTGATAAACATTGAAAGGAAGGTTCATAACCAAAATTTATACTGCATAAGCTGGAGGATTGAAAAATTAAATCTTTCATTTGTTCTCGGTTGTTTCCTATTTCTTTCCGTTTTATTAACTGTCAATTTATGTTGCTGACATGCTACTTTTAAATTTGGTGGCTGCAATTACTAGGATGCTTTCTTTAAGATTCATCTATTGGAATGCTTAGAAACCACCTTACGCACTACTATTTTTTAGATTGTGTACAGTGGGTATCATATGCAAATGTCTACTTTCAAACATTGTTTTCTTTAGCGGAGATTGATAGTTTAGGTTTATAAGTTATAAAATTAAGAGTCTTTATCTTTCTTTTTTTATTAGTAGCAGCAAAGCTGCTTTAGAATCTTACTTTTAGTTGTACATAGCTTATATGCACTAAAGCAGGTAAAGCCAATGTCAGTTTTAAGGGCTCTAAGCTGGTCATGGAAGCTTCCTCTGGCATCCCCTTGGCAATTGGCACACCCTAGAAGTGTGATTATGGCAGTCATTGGGCCTAGCAATATCAGCAAGCCAAAATTTTTAGTGCTCTAAATTGATCATGGGAGCTTTCTTCTGGCACTCTTTTGATGTTCATGCTATCTGTGTTCTTGATTTACATAGTTGTCGTTCTAAAGTGGCAGATACTAAAGCATCCCTTTCTATTTGAAGGTAAAGTAATGAATTTCTTGGTTCATGTTTAGAAGATCTTTCTGCAGAAATTTGAAATTTGATCACTATGTAATAAATATCCCATCAACAATTTGAAAAATCTCAAACCATGATTAAAGATTGATGCACTTGGGGCATGTTAGTTTCTGTCATTTGGCACAAACTGGATTATTGATTAGCCCACCTGTAAAATTTTGTAGGCATTGTCGAGGATAACGTTTGATGGGGACAATAGCTGAGAGGCAATGGTCTCCATAAGTGGCTCAGTGTAGCAGACCTGGATTCCTCTTTTTGCAGTAAATCTGACAAATATCTTTGGGGGTTGTGGTTGGTGGACGTTTAGCAGGTACTTCTCTTTCTTTGCTATTGTTATTTTCTCTTGAAGATTGATGAATGAATTTCTGGACACGTAATTCAACTCAAATTGGCTGCATAATGTTACATGAGGAATTGACCAGTTTTATCTCATGGAAAAAAGCACTGGAAGTTACTTTTGGCACATTTCGCGAAAACTCCTAACTTTGTTGATCTAAAATAACCTCTGAAACAAATTGATGGCCAAGTCCATGCTTATTGATTGAAGGGGGGTATGCAAAATGCAGCTTTCCTTTACTCTGTTGTCCCTCATAAGAGCACACTGCCAGCAAATTAGAGACTATTCTCATGAATCAGCCTCCTAGCAGAGGCTTTGGCTCATCTTCTCACTCCATAGAAAGTATGGCAATGCTGAGATGAAAATCTGTTCTTTTAGCTTTGCTTGTCTATAGAAAAATTGAAGATAACTGAATTATTTAGTTGTGAGATACTGATGTTGCTCTATGATCTTCAATGATGGATAGAAATTTTGTTCAGCCCTCTAAGAATATTAGTAATTATGAGTCAATATATCCTAAAACCCTCCCTATACCCTAGGGGTGTTCAATTTTTTTTCAAAACCTATCCAACCAAATTGAGCCAAACCGAATTTTAGAGTTTTTGGTTTGGATTGGATTGGTTTGGTTTTGGATTGAAAAATTTTCAAATTTTGAAATTAGTTTGGTTACTAATTTTATACTTTCAAATCGATTATTTATATGTAATTAAAATTTTTTATTTATTTGTATGATAATTTCTAATTATTTCCATTTTCCTATCCTAAACATTTGGGAAAGATATCAATTTGAATTTCTTTATTTTTTTTATATATGTTTTGTACTAGTTTATTAATGATTTTAGGTTGTATAAAATTTAAACCAATGTAATTGCATGACTTGTGAGTAACTTTTGTCTCTTGGATTTATCTATTTTTTTAGGATTAATTACCCAACATGACCTTGAACTTAATCGTCAATACTCACAAATGCCCTTTACTTTTTTTTGACCCATCCATAACCTTCCGTCAATTTGGACCGTTAAGTCACTAATGATTAATCCATTTGCCATATCTTTTTTTAGGGGCATTTTTGTCCAAATTTTTTAAAAAAACTTTAGGTTTTTCTCTTTCTTCACTAGCATCTTCTTCTTTCTTTTCTACCCGCCACCATTTTGTCACCGGCTTTGGATCTGTTAGGGACTTGAGGGTCAAAATGTTCCAGAGGCTCAGCAAAGAGAATCCTTAGATCAGATTGAGACCCATCTAGGTGGACATGGTAATGGAGATGGAAATCTGTCTGATGCTTTGAATCCGGATGTCGGATCTGCTCCAATGAAGACTCAATTGACCAACTGTGAAGTAGCGGTATTTTAGTAGTAATGATTTTTAGTGATTTTGACGGTTATGGAGGCTAAGTTTTTTTGTGGGGGACTTTTGCCATTACTTCGGTTTCTCTTGGTCTTTTTTTGATTGTGAATAGGGAAGAAGCTGGGGGTTGTAGAGAACTGGATTATTGGCAGGTATGGTGCCGTCTGTGATGGCCAAAAGGACCAGATTACCTTAAGCTTGACAGAAAATCAGTAATGCCCAAGAACCCTCAGGCAGAGAAAGTTTTCTGTGTTTCGCAACAACTTCCAGGATCCTTCTTCTTCATTTTACTAATGACCAAAACAAACACGCTCAAAGGTAAAAACTTTTTCTTTTTCCTTTCTTATTCTTGTTTCTGCTTCTGAAGCCCTTCTTTGAACGCTTCAATTAAAGTGAATGGGTTCCTGCTTCCGTCTTTTATGATGTATGGATGTCAATTTGTGCAATCTGTAATTTTTTATGGAGAAGATTGAATGTTTTTATTTGTTCAGATTTGATTTTTGCTGGGAAGGCCAAATAGGGAAGGAGGGGTGGGTGGGTGGGTTTCCGTTATTGGTTTATATGATTGGGAGAAATGTCTGAGAATTTCCAGAATGAGGATTTGAGAGAAAGCTCCATGGCAGCTGAAGATGGTGTTGTGGAACCTACTGATACCGGTGGAGAAGAAACTCCAGTTTCGATGGAAATAGTTAATCAGGTACTCAGTCAGGTACTCACTAGTTGTGTGCTCCCGTTGTTCATTTCTTATGTCAAGCGTAAGGCAATCTGGGCTCTGGTAAGGAATACAAAAATGAAGAGATCACAGTGCCCCTCTGAACGCACATGGGTGCCTTTGTTTGTGAGTTAATGGATTCAGTTGATGGAGGAGGGGTGAGTTTAAGAGATGAGAGTTATGGTAGAGTCAAAAAAAAAAGTAAAGGATCATTTGTGAGTATTGGCGATAAGTTCAATTTTATGGTGGAGAATTAATCCATATTTTAAATTAACATTTGAGTTCTTAAAATTTGATATTGATTTTCTCTTTTAAAATGTAGAATTATTTTTTTCTTTCACGGGATCGCTAGCAAAAAAATAAATAAAAATGCACTTGATGGAGTATCTTTGTTGTATAAAAAGTAAAATAAAATTTTGTTATTTTTTGTAGTGGGAAAATATTTATTTATGGACGTGAACTATTTACGATTTATTTATAATATTCATAAATTTTGGTTTCATTCATTTATATATATAATAAATTTACGTGTCTTTATTTATACTCTACCACCACTCCTTATGGAGGAATTAAGTCATTTTTTCACTTGATAGACTCGTGTCTTATTGTTCAAGGGCAAAATAGTTATTTTAAGTCTATTTTCACAAATAAAAATAACAGTAAAATCCATCTATATAAATTTCATTTGTGAATTTTAATGGGTTGGGTTAATTTAATGTGGATGGATTTTACTATTATTATATTTTTATATAGGAATAGATATAAAATGATTACTTTTTTTCTTGATCAGTAAAGTCTTTCACGTGAGAAAATTGAGAAAAGTAGTACGATTCAGTCGTGGAGTGTGGTGGTAGGATAGAAATAAACACATGTATATTTATTATGTATATACATAGATAAAAACAGAGTTTATAGGTATTATTAATAAATTGTAAATAGTTCATGTGCATAAATCACTATTTTTCCTTTCTTTAGTAGGTGAAAATTTCATATCTAATGAAGATTAAAAAAAAATAATAATAATATTGTTGAAATCGATTCAAATTGAATTTTATGCAAATTGAATCAAATCAAATCGATCTTAAATAGTTTGACTTAGGTTTGAGATTTCTAAATAGAAACAATTGGTTAGGTTTAAAATATAATTAAAATTGAACCAATCCACAAATTGTGAACACCTGTACTATTCTGCTCTTCTCAGGTATTAATTGTGATATCTTATCTACCCTTACGTGTCTCGCACTTGTGAATTTTTGTCTCAAGTGTTGCCTCTTACTAGGGTTGTTTGCGATTTGGTTTGGTTAGGATTAAATTTTGTAACTGAATTGTCATAATCGGTTATAGTAATTTTCTAACAGATAGATTATCAATTTTAGTATATAATCGAATCACATCAAACCATTTGTAATTGGTTTTGAACGGTTTGGTTTGGTGAATAACCAATTATTTTTTTTTCCTGTTTTTTATTAATTTTTTAAAATATATTTATAATTTTTTATATATTATATATCATTATATCGTATTTTTAATTATTATATCTATTTGGGATGATTTGATTATAAGAAATTAAAAATTTTCTATAATTGATAATCAAATGGAACAATCAAGAATATTTAATCCATTAAAGGTCGATTTTGAATTGGTTTGATTCAATTTGATTGACTCTAATCGATTTTGGATATTCCAATGCTTACTATTGAGTAATATGAATGATCATGAAATTAAAGCTTACTCTGCATATTCCCTTGCGGCCTTGTCCTTGCAATACTTCATTACTATAAAATTATGACTTTTTATCATAGGCGAAATCATTTTATTACTTGTACGAATCCGTAGTAGGAAATTCTTATTTGAATGTGAAATGGGATTTCATCTTGGACCCTTCAAGTTTTATTTGTATAGGATATGATTATGGAAAATTGGCAAGTTTCGATTCACAAAATTTTAAAATTTAGTGACTTTATTCTTCTTTTGTTTTTTTTTTTTTTTTTTTTTTTTTTTGAATTCATCCTCAAAACATTTTTGAGTCATGGAATAAGTATTTTTTATCATTTCCGATGCAATACTGACCAGATTTTGGGAGAGTAAATTCAATGTTTTGGTGGTTATAGTTTCAAAAGATTTTTTTTACCTTTTTTAATCCTCAAAATATTTTCGAATTATGGATTTGGTACTTTTAGACGGATTTGGGAAAGAAACTTTCCAAGTCAAAATTGATCCATCAAATCTTGAAATTTTGGGGACTAATCTTTCCAATTTTCCTTTTTGAGCTTAAAATTTTGAAGATTAAAAACGACAAAAAAAAAAAAAAAACCATTGTCAAGAATAGTTGAAATTTGGAGACTAAATTTTCCAATTTTAAATAATTGAAAAGACAAAAATGTCCGTTGTACAAAATATTATTTTTAAATGAAATCGGAAAATTTGGTGGGATTATCACTGGAAATAATGAAAAAGGATCATAATCATAAACTCGTAAAAATTTTGAAGACTAAGAAAAGAAAAAACTTTTAGGGACCACAATCAAGAATCTTCAAAATTTTGGGGACTAATTTTGCTAATTTTCTGATCAAGAATTTTATATATTCAATGAAAGATATATTTATATTTGTAGCATGAAATATTATAAAATTAAACTTGTATAATGGCATATTTTAAGGTAAAACATTCCATTTTAAATCAAATGAACTTGCGGTTTATATCAAATTATGTAAGCAAATATGCGGCCCAAAGTAAAAAAATTAAACAAAAGGTATATGTACTTTGTGAGATTTTTAATAATGTGACAATGTCTTTATTTATGGATGAGGTTTATATAAGAATTTTTCATATTTAATGTAAGATATAGTTATGTTTGCAGCATGAAATATTATAATTAAAAACTTATATTGTATCATAGTTTACGGAAAAATATTCCATTTTAAATTAACGTGAAACTTGTGATTTATATCAAGCTACGTAAGCAATTGTTGGACCCAAATTAAAAAATAAAATTTGTGAGATTTTTTATAGTATGGCTCAATGTCTCTATATATGGACTAGGTTCATATCACCATATTCAATGTAAGATATATTTATATTTGCATATTGTAATTAAAACTTATATAGTAGTATATTTTAAGGTAAAATATACCATTTTAGATTCATCTCCTAGAAAAAAAGAAAAAGAAAAAGAAAAAACAAGAGAAAAAGAAAACACACATGTGGATAATGAATATTACTTTTTTGATGTATTTGTTTTTATTATAAAATATCTTAAATTCATGTATATTCTTCTAAAATAATTAATATTTTAAATCAAGGTTGTTAAATCATGAGTTTGATCGTAAAATCGCACAATTTTATGTCCTTGAACCGAGTAAAATCGATCTAAAATTGATTAAACTCGTTGGGATCGCGAGTCAATTCGACAAAATCAGACGAATTGATGGATCCGGAATTTCCCTAATTTTTTTTTTTTAAAAAAATTAACCAGACTCACCAACGAGGATTCAAATCCAGGTGAATAAAGATGAAGGCAAAGACTTCTACTAACTATCCAGCAATACTTTTCATTTTCATTAGATAATGTGTTTTATATATCTCCGATTTTACATTAAAAATGCACTATTTTACAAAATAAGATCATATGAATATAAATATAATATTCAAGTGTATTTTAATAATACATTTATAAATATTTCATACTTCAATTATATAGATAAATTTAATTTTTTTAAACTTTTGTAATATTTTCAATAATTTTTTCATTGACATACTCTATATTCCAATTATTTTGTCTAATAAGACAAATTTTTTAAAAGCACTAATGTATCGAAATTTTAATTTCTAATGTTGAACGTTGACTATATAAAATTATTTCCTATTTTAAGAGAAATTTTAATTTATTTGTTATATTTATTGATTTATTTATTTTATTATGATGATATATAAACTATTTAATATATATATATATATATATAATCGATATAAAAACTCTATAATTTTACAAGTTGAATTTACGAATCAATCTTACGTTGTTGCCTCAGAGGAGTTTGCATAAACCTTCCGGTTTAAAAACTTTATGTTAAATTAAAAATTTCCCTAACCACTTTTTTGATTTGAAACACTAGTTGACCCACATTCTTAATTTAAAAAATTTAATCGCTCATTGGTCTACTAGAGAGCACAGAGGTCCACTGTTGACGAGTCCATGTAACTAGAGATTATAATAGGTCCATCACTACCTATTATTATTATTATTATTATATTTTATGCCTTACATTATAGTTAAAATACAATTATCTAAAAAAGGTATTTTATAAAAATTATCTGAATGAAATTCTAGTACTACAATACAAATAGTTTTTACTTTTAATTAAAAAAATTAGAAAATCCTATCCAAGAAGATATTTGGTCAAGCACCAAAATGCGTAAATTCCTGGCAGTGCAAAAAAGATACACACGTGGGGGCATGACCGTACCATTAACTCAGATATTCTCTAATGCCACTTCATCACATCACCTCCCAAATCGTGACCTTTCTAATTCTCTTCTTCCTTCTTCGGTGTACGCCCATTCACCACCACACACACACACTGCTCTTTTCCTCCGTCGCATCTCTTTGATTCTCACCGGACCCTACCCATAACATACATACATTCATACTCCCTCCTATAAATACCTCTAAGGGTCAGCGGATATCCTCATTACAAAATCAATTCTCAATTATTATCTACTCTAAACCTAGCAATTTTTCATTCTCGAAAAGTTTCCTTGATTAATTATTGTTTTCGGTGCAATGGCGGCTATGTCTGTTTATTCTCAGGCTGTGACTGTGACTGTGGCTGTCACGACTCCCCCGACAGCGGCTGCTATGCCACCACCGCAGCAATCTTCGTCTACCACCGCTGCAGGAGGGTACGTGATAAACAACACGTCACTCTACGTAGGAGATCTTGATGCGACCGTGGATGAGCGGCAACTCTATGATCTCTTCAGTCAGGTTGCGGAAGTGGCCTCTGTTAGGGTTTGTAGGGATCAGACCAAACATTCTTCTCTTGGCTATGCTTATGTCAATTTCAATACCCAACGTGATGGTTAGTTTTTTCCATTTTTTCTTTTTGCTGATCACATGAAATAATAAGCACATGCATTCATGCCTGTCTGCACTGCATGGATGGTTTATGGTTCTCACTGTCCATTTCTGACTTGAACTCTTATTTTTTTTAATAATAATAATAATAATAATAATAATAATTTAATTTCATGGTGTGACCTTTTTATTTTATTTTATTGATCTTATAATGAACATTCCTAGGATGAAATGAAATATTTTCTCTTGATTTGTTTTTGTTCGTTTAAAGAGTTCAAATGTTTTATACGCAAAAAAACTATAGCTTTTGAACATCTGCAGGATCTATGTTGATTTTTTGGGTGTATATATATGTGACATAGGATTATGGGGTCTGCAACTGGTTAGTAATGAGAATCACAGAAATCAATTGAGAACTCTTCTTGGCCAAAATTTTGATTATTCTTAGTCTTAATTTCCTGGAAATAATTATATGTTTCAGATGAGACAATAAGCAACCAGCAAAAATAAAGCAAAAAATCTGCACAATTGATTAAGTTCTAGATGCTCTAATTGAATTAAAAATGTTGTAATTTGAAGTGTTTTTCTTTCTCAAATAATTTTGAGTGATTAATTCTTTTACATTTTTGTTTGCATAATTTATGCTGCAGCTGCTAATGCTAGGGAGGCTCTGAATTTTACTCCCATCCATGGAAAGCCTATAAGGATCATGTTTTCTCACAGGGATCCTACCATCCGAAAGACCGGATATGCTAATGTATTCATTAAGAACTTGGATGCCTCAATAGATAACAAGGCACTGCATGACACATTTTCTGCCTTTGGGGCTATTCTTTCTTGTAAAGTGGCTCTTGATTGCAGTGGAAAGTCTAAAGGCTACGGATTTGTTCAATATGATAACAAAGAGTCTGCACAAGATGCAATCAAAAGGTTGAATGGGATGTTGTTAAATGATAAACAAGTTTATGTTGGCCTCTTTGTTCGTCAACAAGACAGGATTAAGACAAATGGAACACAGAAGTTCACAAATGTATACATTAAAAATCTCCCAAAAACAACAACTGCTGAGGATCTTCAGCAGATTTTTGGGAAATATGGTGCCATCACCAGTGCAGTTGTTATGAGTGATGCTAATGGGAAATCCAGAGGTTTTGGATTTATCAATTTCCAGAAAGCAGAGGATGCTGCTTCTGCTGTTGAGAATATGAATTCTGCCTGCTTAAGTGACAAGGTCCTCTATGTTGGAATGGCTCAAAGGAAGGCTGAGAGGGAAGCAGGGTTGAAATCCAAATTTGAACAAGAAAGAATTGCCAGATTTGAGAAACTAAAAGCCGCCAACTTGTACATGAAAAATCTTGATGATGATATAACTGATGAAAAGCTGAGGGATCTCTTTTCTCAATTTGGAAACATAACATCATGCAAGGTATATATATATATATATATAATGATGCATCGAATCTTACTCTTTATATATCTTCAATTCTCCGTGGTCTCACTCAAAAGATTTGTTTAGGTTTTGGTTGATTCACAAGGTGTGAGCAAGGGTGCTGGCTTTGTTGCTTTTTCTTCACCAGAGGAAGCTAAAAGAGCTGTAAGTGAAACTTTGCCTATGAATTTACTTGCAGGGCTCTTTTTTCATCTCTTCCTTCTAGTGGTTTTCTATTTCCATGTCAAGATTATATACTTAATTTAATTCATTTTGATTGTTCAGCTGAATGAGATGAATGGAAAGATGATTGGGAAGAAACCTTTGTATGTTGCTATTGCCCAGTGCAAAGATGAAAGAAGGGCTCGCTTGCAGGTAATTAATTTCCCAATATTCCTCTGCTTCTCCCTTCATACATTATCAGGTTCACTTAGTCAGCTTCTTCTTCTGTTTTCAGGCATATTTTGCACAAGGCCGAGTACCTGGTGGAATTGCATCTCTGCATACTGGAGCCCCTGGATTCCATCCAGGGGTACCTCGAGTTCCTTCACCACATATTTATCTTGGTCAAGCTGCTCCTGCTGGCCTGATGCGACCTCAGGGTTATGGTTTCCAGCTGCAACTCTTGCCTGGAGTTCGTCCTGCAGGTGTTGCCTCTAGTTTCATTATGCCATATCATCAGCTTCAACGTCAAGGACAACCTGTTCAGAGATTAGGAGGAGGAAGAAGAGGTGGAAATCCTCCTCATCAGCTGCAGCAGGTTCATTATACATTTCCCTCAGCATTATTTAACATTTCTCTGAAAAATTATTTTAACTTTTGTTGCTAATATTTTCATTTCATCAGATGCAGCATGACTCGGCCCAAAATATGAGCAGATATGTGGTTAATGGGCAGAGTGGAGCAGACACTAGCGTTGTGCCTCAAGGTCTGCAGATTGGCTCAATGATGCAATTGCCTTTTGATGCTTCTTCCTTAGACATTAGGCAATCTGGTCCAATGGCTACCTCAACACTTGCTACTACTATAGCATCTGCCTCTCCAGAGGGTCAAAGAATGGTATGTTATATTTGCTAGTTTTCTTTAATTTTAAGGACAAATAGATGAAGATGAGATTTCTCTTTAAATAAATTGAACTTTCAGATACTGGGAGAAGAATTATTCACACTTGTGGAACCTCAAAATTACCGGCATGTTGTTGGAGATGGACCATAAAAGTGCTTCGGTCTTCTTCGTGAATTTCAAATGTTGCTGGCTGGTGGCATGGCGGGCTTGCTGCTGTCCTTGACCAAGTGAAGTGAAGGAAAAACCTCTTGGAAGATTTGTCCAATTAAATTAGTTATTATATGAACATTGATTTTAGGCTTCTGTCTGAATTTAAGGTCACATTTTGTCAGTGGATTTGAAGGCTTCAATTAGCCCTTTCAGATCCTCTCTGTTAACATTGAGCCCAGGTGCTTATCTGAATGAAAGGAAATGTGAAATAGTTGCAGATTTATTTGATGAAAATATTACAATAGAAGTTCAAAGGAAATCAGGGTGGATGTCTTCCTCTACCCTTTGATCATTTAGTTCATTAATCTCAAATGGAACAGCTTGAATTTTCAAGTCTCTCCCAATAGCAGCAGGAGGCAGTAAATCATCAGAGTCGTCTTCAATAATGTAACAACTCCATTTTGAAGCACTCTTAGCTGCTGCAAATTGATTTCTCTTTGGCCCCTTCTTCTCAAACTTGCTATCATTTCCTTGAGTCAAAAAGCTTTGCCATTTCGCAGTTCCATATGTCGGCTGGAGTTCTTTTGCTTCAGCAAGTCGGTTTTTGAGCCATCTGTCTGAAACTTCATACTTCTTAAATTTAAAATTAAAGTTAGGGATTTTCAGAAGATAGATCTGATCTTGAAATTGTTTACCTTGTTCAGCAGCTGCTTTTGGCGTTTCTGTGACTATCTTTGGTTCAAAGCCGTCCCCTGTAAATCAAATTATACAGTCAAATTCTTCTTTGATATACAGTAAATATTTAAAGAATAAAGGGTTAAAAATTTGTTCACCTTCATCAACAGCAGTATTATTCACTTTAGCCGAACGATTCTTCAACTTTGGTTTTCTGAACACTGCTTTAGGTATTTCTGTGACAATCTTGGACTCAAATTCTTCTCCTGCAAAACAATCAAATGTTCAAAAATTGGAAGTATCGCAAAAATGTAAGGATTTAGTATTTCTGTGCAATTCTCACTTAAGTTTTCTTCAGCATGGCATGATTTGAAGTCCTCCTCCTCTGCCAGATCAATGTACTCAGACCAATCTGTTCTTTTCCTCTTGCAATCGGTAGGGAGCTGATGTTCGATTTCTAGGGCTTCCTCTTGTTCATCTTGAGGAAGTTGATTTCGTTCAGCCAATTGACGAGACATATTGAAGCTCTGTACGAATTTGCGAACATCCTTCGCCATATATCCCTGGGCATACACCTTCCGAACAGATTGCTTCTGGTTGCAGACGACGCAGCTCCATTGGTTATTGCTCTTCTTCTGCTGCTTCACCTGTAGTGAAGTTAACTCGGACGACGAAATCAACTTCCGAAGTCGTACGTGGAATTTTGTGAATGAATTACAAAAGAGCAACGATTATTAGTTTTACCTGCATGATAGAGCATTGGCAACATTGAAGGGCGATGAAGATTGTCGGCATTTTCTGAATAGTTGGTTGTTAGGGGTGGCAGGAAGAGAGGGAAATTAGGGACTGTTATGAAAATTTTCCGCGGCAAAACTGTGAATTTAGGGCTAGCTTCGGAGGTGGGGTTGGAGAGAAGATAAGGGATTTGGAGGGATCGGGATAAATCAACTCTGTTTGGGAGTTTTTTCAGAGAGAAGAGAAAGGAGATGCAGGGAAAGGCATCACTCCTGGGAGTGATATGCAGTCTGTCCAATTTGGGAAGAAACGGATAATGCCCATCCGATTCTTTCTAATTTTTACTATTAAATTTGTATAGATTTATTATTATCAAATCACCTCTAAATAATCATTATTTCCTTTCTCTTTAAACTCCGAAATAAAAATAAAAATAATACATACTTTTTTTTTTCTCTCCCTTAAAACTCTCAGACTAGCTGTTTGAATATAGATCGATGTATTTAATTTTTTGTTTTTTTTTTTGTGTGTGTTTTTGGTCTTTGAACATTTTTTTTTTGTGCAATTAGTTATTATAAACAGAGATTGAATTTTATGACTTTTTTCGATAATTGAAGAGGAACATTTTTATCAAAATACATTAATTTATACTTTATCTATTTTATAATCCGTCCACAACCCATTTATAATGCACCCATTTCGTTCATCCGTTAAGACTCATTCCAAATTTGTGACATATCCATCTTCTTCCTCTGTATACTGCAAAGTGATGATCGAGGATTATTTGCAAATCTAAGAATTTGGACCAGTCCATATGGTCTCAGAGGGCAGGTTGTTGACCAAGAAAGGAGATCAAGGGGCTCTTGATTCGGCCATTAATGAGCTGCTTCAGTTGGGAATGCAGCTGTAGCTTCTTGTTGTGGATCTTTTCTCCCCTGTAACTAAGTCTTTTCGGTTTCTCTGTTCTTATTCATGTTACTTGAATAAGCATCTGAGGTTGGAGGCGGTTGAATGAATGATTTGCATGGGATTTTTGCTACATGTTGCTGGTTGTTTTGCTGTCGTGTATCCATGTGGATTTGTATTTTGATTCTACTTTTCTTATTGATAACTGAAGAGAAACAGCTGCGGAATCTATTTACGAAGAGAGATGTATAGCTGTGGATAGTGGCCTGAGTTGGGCTAAGTACATGTTGGTGGGTGAAGCCTAAATAAACTGTGAAGGGCTCTTTTGTCTTTTCACCCTTTTTGTTTTCAGACTAAAGCTTCTTAGGTGAGTAGATATTTTTTAGCTGAGACAGATAGAGAACTGAAAAAAAGACCGAGTCTCTGAGAGACAAAAAGAGAAGGAGACTTCGAGAGGCAAATAATGAGAGAGAGTGAAAATCGACCTTGAGAGAAGATCATTTCCTATACTTCATTTCTCAAAAAGTCTAAGGAATTTGCAGAGTGTCTCTATACAGAGACGTAGCCTTGGTTGGGTGAACTCCGATAACAAATTTATAGCATACTCTTTCTTTGTCTTTCTTCCCTGAGTGTTTTTATTGCTGGTTGTAGTAGCTCAGGTTCCAGAAATTACAGAGCACAATGGAGGATCTACAATGCAATTTCTTAACAACCGCTTAGATCTATAGTGCAATTTCTTAACAAATGGTATTAGAGCCTTAGGTTGGCTAATCAAGAACATTGAGGGTTTTCGACAAAGCTCGATTGAAAGCAAACAGTATGACAAAAGATAAAATCAGAATCGATATATTCAATAGGTAGGATTTCAGACGGTGGAAACTTCAAATTGGAGGATTATTTTTATCAGAAAGATCTCTATTTACCACTTGAGGGTTGGAAACTTGAGTTTGTGGAAGTAGACCCAATAGCAGAATCCGGATGAAAAGTCCTTGATCGAAAGGCACCGGGTGGGATTCGTTTAGGGCTAACGAAAAATATGGGTTACCATATTGCAAAAGCAAAAACTGCAAAAGAAGCCATGGATATTCTTACGAATGTTTATGAGAAGCCATCTACATCAAATCAGGTTTTTTTATTGAAGAAGTTGGTTAATATGAAGCTATTTGTTAGGGGTTATGTGGCAGAGCATATTAACAACTTTACAAAGGTCACAGATTAGTTGGAATCTACAGGCATAAAGTTGGACAGAAAGCTTCAGACTTTACTGTTTTTATGTTCTCTTCCAGAAAGTTACAACACTGTAGTGCAAGGCATTTCAAGCACCATGAAGGATTATTTGACTTTGGATGATGCTGTGAGTCGCATCATGGATGAAGAGACACGAAGGAAAGCCTTTGGTGGTGATAATTCTTCAACATCTACATCTTCTATGGCACTAGCTCTGGAGAACCATGGAAGAAGTAAAAATAGAGGAAAATTCAGCGGGCGTAGTAGGTCACAATCAAAGGGAAAGAGGTCGGGTGCAAAAGATAAGTGTTGGTTTTGTTACAAAATCAGACACCAAAGGTTTCAATGTGAAGCCTACAAAAGGAAACTACAAGATGAGAATCAAATAGAAAATTTGTGTTTATCTACAGGGTTTGACTTGATGATAAACAAGTGGTTTATTGACTCTGGTGCTTCATTCCATTGCACCTTGCAAAGAGAACTATTTGCTGACTATGTCAATGGAAACTTTGGGCAAGTGGTTGTGGGAAACGGACACACATGTCCGATAGTTGGAAAAGTGACTGTTATTGTTAATATCTCAAGTGGAGGATGTGTAGCTTTGCTTGAAACCAGACATATACTAGAATTGAAGAAAAGAATTATCTCAACTAGTAAACTTAACCGAGAAGGTCTGGTAACAACCTTTGGGTGCGGAGAGTGGAAGATAACCTCAGGGGCAAGAGTAGTAGCAAAGGGAAAGCGTATGGGTACACTTTACATTCTTTAAGGAGACAGATATGGTTGCAACTACAATGGCTACAGGAAATTTGTCTACTCTTTGGCATTATCGTTTGGGACATCTTTTTGAAAAGGGTGTAAAGTAGTTACATTCAAGAAAGCTACTTTCAGGTTTCCAAAGGGCTGAGTTGGATTTTTGTGAGAGCTACATCTATGGAAAACAAAAAGCAATTAGTTTTCAATTGAATGGGCAACAGAATAAAAGTCAAAAGCTAGAGTTGGTTCACATTGATGTATGGAGATTGGCACAGGAACTCTCTTATGGTGGTAAGAGATACTTTGTCACATTCATTGATGATGCGACAAGGAAGCCTTGGGTCTATGCTCTCAAAGAAAAATCACAAGCATTTGGGATGTTTAAAATGTGGAAGACCATGGTAGAAAAAGAAACAGGTCATCAAGTTAAAAATATCTAAAGTTTGATAATAGTGGTGAATACACAAGTGAGGAATTTGCAAAATATTTAAGTTAGGAAGGCATATATGGGTTGAAGATTGTTCCTAAAACTCCTCAAGAGAACGACATCTCTGAGAGAATGAACAGGACCTTTCTTGAACGTGTGAGATGCATGAGACTACATGCGTGTCTCCTATTACACTTATGGGCTACTGCAGTTGATGCAACTGTTTACCTTATCCATAGGAGTCCATCTTTTGCTTTGGTTGGAGAAATACCACAAGAGAAATGGTCAGGTAAAAAGGTTAATTATGCCTATCTAAAAGTTTTTGGTTGTATTGTATATACTTTAATTGACAGGGAGGACATGAAGAAGTTCAATGCTACGTCCCAAAAGTGCATCTTTATTAGATATGGTGGCGATGAGTATGGCTATAGGCTTTGGGATTACGAGAATAACAAAGTCATTCATAGTCGCAATGTGGTATTCCATGAAGAAAAGATGTAAAAGGATATTTAGACAAAGCATGAAAAAGTAAAAGAATCAGAATATGTAGAGATAGATACAATGCCCGTGAGGATGATTCCAGCAAACCAGAGTGCATCCGAAGAAGAGGTTCAAGATGAACCTATTACCAGTGAGGAGGCAATTCAAGAGGAACATAACGATTCAGAGCAGACTAACAACTCTGAAGTACCTGTCTTGAGGAGATCTACGCAGATGGAAATCTTTGATTCATCATCAAATATTGTTCTGAGCCACGTCTTGCATACAGATTCGAGAGAACCGAAGACTTATGATGAGGCAAAGAAAGATACATCTCATTTGCAGTAGGAGTGTGCTATGAAAAATGAGATGGGCTCATTACTTCAGAACAAAACTTGGGAGCTGACCAAGTTGCCCATAGATAAAAGGGCTTTATTATATAAATGCATGTACAGGATTAAGAATGAAGCTGATGGTAGTATCAGATATAAGGAGAGACTTGTAGTTAAAGGCTTTTCTCAAAAAGAAGGGATCAACTACTCAGAGATATTTTAACTAGTACTGAAGATGACATCAATAAGAGTTTTGCTAAGCATTATTGCAGTGAAGGATCTCCATCTTGAACAGTTAGACGTGAAAACTACCTTTTTACATGGTGACTTAGATGAAGAATTATACATGGCACAACCTGAAGGTTTTGAAGTCAAAGGTAAGGAGCACATGGTATGTCGCTTGAAGAAAAGCTTGTACGGCTTGAAACAAGTTTGCAGCAATGGTACCTAAAGTTTGATGGTTTCATGGAAGAAAAAGGATTTGCATACTTTGAGTCTAATCATTGTGTTTATCTTCGCAAGTATAATGATGGTGATATTGTGTATCTCTCTTTATATGTGGATGACATGTTGGTGGCTAGTTCAAACATGAAGAGAATTGTAGAAGTGTAGAAGATGTTAGCATCACAGTTTGCTATGAAAGACTTGGGAGAGGCCTAGTATAACGATGGTGATATTGTGTATCTCTTTTTATATGTGGATGACATGCTGCTGGTAATTCAAATATGAAGAGAATTGCAGAAGTGCAGAAGATGTTAGCATCACAGTTTGCTATGAAAAACTTGGGAGATTCCAAGAATATCTTAGGCATGAAAATCATTAGGGAGAGGAAAAATAAGAAGTTATGGCTGTCGCAAGAAGATTATGTGAACAACGTGTTAAAGAGATTCAACATGGAAAAGGCAAAATAGGTTGTGACTTCGCTAGCGAGTCACTTCAAACTTTCCAGGAATATGTATCCGAGTATTCAAGCTTTGAAAGATGAGATGACGGTACTTCCATACGCATTAGCAATGGGAAGTTTGATGTATGCCATGGTGAGCATGAGACCAGACATTGCACAGGCAGTGGTAGTAGTGAGTCGATATTTGCAGAACTTAGGCAAAGATCATTGGAATGCTATGAAATGGATATTGAGATATCTAGCAGGTACATCAAATTACTCTATTTTTTTTATGGTAATACATCTCTAGAACTACAAGGCTATGTGGATGCAGATCACTCCGGTGATCGAGATAGTGGTAAAAGTACCACTA
The DNA here is from genome assembly GCA_028571225.1 of Parsonsia alboflavescens. Lineage (NCBI taxonomy): Eukaryota > Viridiplantae > Streptophyta > Magnoliopsida > Gentianales > Apocynaceae > Parsonsia > Parsonsia alboflavescens. The sequence continues at coordinate 16,603,460 of JAOXNR010000029.1, forward strand.
GATACGTTTTTACAGTGGCAGCAATAGCAGTGAGTTGGGTATCCCAATTGTAGAAAATGGTGGCTCTATTAACTACAGAAGCAGAGTATGTGGTGATCATAGAAGCCTCCAAGGAAATCATGTGGTTATAAGGGTATATGGAGGAGCTACATCGAAAGCAACCAATGAGTACACTGTGGAGTGATAGTCAAAGTGTAGTGCACTTAGCCAAGAATGCAACTTATCACTCAAGGACGAGACATATCAAGAAGCGTTATCACTTCATCAGATTAGCATTAAAGGATAATGAGTTGAAGTTACAAAAGATTGATGGCTCAAAGAATCCTACTGACATGTTAACTAAGGTGGTAGACAGAGAAAAACATATTTTCTGTACTACCACCATTGGTGTTACTCCATGCTAATTGATGAGGAATATTGCAGAGGCACAAGTAAAGAATATAGCTGCAAAGTTGTTTGGTGCATCAGGTATATTTATCTTCAAGTGGGAGATTGTTGGTTGGTGAAGCCAAGATATACTATGAAGGGCTCTTTTGTCTTTTCACACTTTTTGTTTTTAGACAAAAGCTTCTTAGGTGAGCAGATATTTTTTAGTTGAGACAGATAGAGAGCTAAAAAAGAGAGAGAGTTTTTGAGAGACAAAAAGAGAAGGAGACTTCGAGAGATAGATAGTGAGAGAGAGTGAAAATCGATCTTCAGAGAAGATCATTTAATGTACTTCATTTCTCAAAAAGTCTAAGGAATTTGCAGAGTGTTTCTGCACAGAGACGTAACCTTGGTTAGGTGAACTCTGATAACAAATTTCTAGCATACTCTTTCTTTGTCTTTTTTCCTTGAGTGTTTTCATTGTAGGTTGCAGTAACTCAAGTTCTAGAAATTACAGAGCACAATGGAGGATTTGCAGTGCAGTTTCTTAACAATTGCTTAGATCTACGGTGCAGTTTCTTAACACATGTCAATTTTTGGTTTCCTTGATGATGAATATGACATCATCACTTTGCAGTATACAGAGCAAGAAGATGATGTGTTGGGAATTTGGTATAGGTTTTAACCTGATTGTTAAAATAAAACGGATGGATTATAAGTGGGCTGTGAGTGGTCATAAACTGGATAAAATGAAATATAATATGTTTTGACAAAAATGTCCCTCTTCTACAAGAAACAAGGTCATAAAATTCAATTTTTGGTCATAATGACTAATTGCAAAAAAAAAGAAAATGTTTTAGGAAAAAAAAGCACTCAAAAAAAGTTCATAAATAAAAATTGCAATTCATTAAAAAATTGGTGGATGAAAAATGTGAATCTTCCAAGATTTGTCCACAACAACCATAGAAGTTTACTAGTGAGAAGTTTCATCTCATTATCTAATTTAAGAAACTGAACAATAACACTGAAGGAACACAGTGAACATGAATATCGAATCTGAACTAGGAAAGTAGGAGTTTTCTTTAATCCCAAACACCATCATGAGCAGATTCCAATGCGACCCAGTAACCCCCAAGCCCCCAACCACTCAAATCCCTAATCCAACTCTACAGTCAATGCCAAAACTTACTCTAGGGACTTCTACTGCTTCCTCTAATTTTTGTTCAGTTCCTGTAAGATTTCTGCAATTTATGATCCTTTTTCTTCATTCCTTCTTTTTCCGCCACCAAAGCCCACTTTCAGGGAACCATTTATCCGCCTCCATGAGTTGAATTGTTCGGTTACAATAGTGGGAAACAGTAATTTGATGAAAATACCCCTCCTATGATGATTAATTTCATGTTCCTATCATTGACTTGATTTTAAAATAGATTATTCAGGCCAAAATATTTATTGGGTTCATCCTTTTTTGGATCTCTCTATCTATTTTTATTTTCTGCAATCAATTTAGTATAGAAACATTGATCATTGATCAGTAATGTTTGTAACTTTCTTTTTGTGTTCGAATTTGCCACCCCATCTTCCAACTATATGGTATGGTCTATTTGAGTTGGTTTTTAATCCCTGTTTTGAAAGTTGAGTTTTGACATGGAGAAAATCCAAGGAATTGCTTGATTTTTCTCAATTGGACAACCTATCATACAGGATACTCGTAATCTTGGTGGTCTACTTTGATGAGTTGCATTTATTTCAAGCATTTCTTTTGGGTGTGCAATTTGCTACTCGTCCATGAATGGCTTGCTGTTATGTTTCAGTTTTGCCATGAACGAGTAAAATTTTCAATTTGCATTTAATATTTTGTGAATCTTCAATTTCAGCTCTTGTCTTTGTGAGCTCCCATGTTCCCTTTATAAGGACTGCAGCAGGTTCATTTGGATTTTCATGTAGGCAATTTGACTGGTGAATGTAGTATTTACCTGTGTTCAACTTTTGCCATGGATGAATATAATTTTCATTTCACATTTAGTGGTTTTTGGATTCTCCGCCTCCATGGTAAAATTTTGGTTTGTTGGTGGTTATGTTCCTCAATTTCGTCATGAATGAATACAATTTTCCTTTCAACATTTAATATTTTGTGAAATCTTTGCTCCCATTACCAAATTTTGGTTGGCTTGATGTTTTTTGCCTCTTGAGTAGGTTATTGACTGGCTTCATGTATTCAAATGCTGAGTCATTCACATGAGCATTTATTCCATCGGTTGTATTCCCCAACTTTGCAATGGATGAATATGATTTTCTTGTGGATTTTCTGATTGCAAAATTTTGATAGGCTTGTTGCTATGTTGCACCTTTATATAGGTTTTTCAATGGTGTCTATCTGTGGAAGTCCTGGAACATTTATTCAAATTTTGTCCTTCAACTCTTCCTATTTATTTTATCCAATGTCACCGGGGCTGTTGACTTGGTCACGTCAACATTCTGAATGTTAGTCAGATAGTCGTCGTTCAGTTCTGCAACTTTGATGTGTTTGATATCTACATTCTTGTGATAAGGAAGTATTTCTGGGTCAATCTCTCTTTTTTGCTGCTAACTTATTGCTTTTAAAACCTAAAAGGATGCAAATTATGTTGATAATCTACATGCAACTTTTCATTTGGAATCTAGTGTCTTGATTACAGGGTCTTCATTTATTTCACATATTTGTTTGTCTAAAAGCTTGCGGTTTCCTCGTCTGTCTTTCAACTGCACCATTGTTGCAGAGAATCAATCAAGATGTGGACTTATGTGGTGCTCACAAGCTTCTCAAGGGTGTAATTTTGATTGCTTATTTTGTCTCTTCCCACTTCCTATTTCTTGTGTCCATCTTGATGTATCGTTTTTTATAGGAGGCTCCCTTTTGTTTGTGCTCAACTTTGGTGTGAAAGTAATCAAGGATTGCTTCAAGTCCATTCAGATTTGGGAGCTTATTTTTTTTTTGTGTAATTTACGTATTCATATATGGTCTTTTTTTTTTTTAAGATTAATAATATACTTAATTACATTGTCCTCTCAGTGTTACAGGTGTGGCTTCTTGCATTTTCCTCTCCGCAATAGTACCAATTCCATTTCAATAGTAAGTCTTTAGAGCTGCATAGCTCCATCCTGCAAGTTTATTGTGTTCTTATCTACCACCCCCTTTTTTTTTTCTCCTGGTTAATGATTTTACAATTACTTTTGTCCCTTTTTTCTGAAATTGATTTTAAAGTAAAGAGATTCAAGATGACTCAGTTTGTGTGTCTCCATATATTATGTTATGTCTTACCTCCCAATTTTTCAATTGCTGCCGCTTCCTTACATCCTATTTCATCTATATTTTCTGGTTTTGTTACTACACTCTATCATGAAATATCCTTCTGCTTGTTGTGTACCAAATCTTATTGGTTTTTCCAAATTAAACAACCTTTTACAGGTCTATATCTTTCTTTTGTTGTTTTCCTTAATTTTGACAAGAAAGTTCTGAAAGGGAAATACTCTTTGAGGCAATTATAGATGAATGAATTTAGTCTTTTTCTTTTGCTTGATTTTTCTGTTTATAATACATCTAAGCTTGGTGGTCTACTTTGGTGAGTAGTATTTATTCTAAGCAGTTTTGTGTCCCTAGTTTTGGATGCAGCATGTGGCACAAAGGAGGGATATCTGTGTTCCTATCACTTCTTTGGAAGTCACAATCTACTGCCCTTTGACTTCTAGCTGTGCGTTTCTATTTGGTCTGACTTTGAATTTTTGATTGGTTCATATCATTTCTATTCTCATCTGCATCTGATATTCTTCTTATTCTTTTAGTCATGGCAACATATGAAAAATTTTGGTTGACTAGGCATCAGTTTTTGAAGTAGCCTAGATGTATTCCAACTGTTTTCTAGTGTCACTTACTCAATTTGTTGGAGATCTAACAGATCTACTGATGTTTCATCCTCCTTCTCATAAGTTGGTTGGGCTTTTAATGCTTTTCCTTTCAGGACCTTGAGTGTTTCGTTTCCTTTGTCATTTCTTTTTGGTTGTTGGTTTGTTTGTCCGATCAAAGTTGTTTATTCTTTTTTTTTCTTCTTCTTCTTTTTTATGTTCTTTCTTTTTTCCATTTTTCAGCATTGGTGTGGATGGAAGATTTTCGGGAGAGTTTAGCTTCTACTTGACTTATCATCTTGATTTTGCTGATGGGGTTTACCTTTTACTTTTCTCTTTGAGTTCCCTGTTCAATGTTTTGCAGTTATGTTTCTGCCATCAATTTTGGCAGGAACATTTTCAAGTTCGACTTTTGATCTTGATTTTCCATGGGTCATATTGGATGAGTAAATCCATTGTGTGTTCTTCTCTATCATTTTCTTTTTGGTGGGTCAATTTAGTCCTTTGGTATGTTCATCTTTGTCATGTGCAATTCTTTGACCTTGTTTAATGAGGACAGCTCAAATTGAATCACCAATGTTCCCTAGTTTTTCCATAAATGAATATTTTTTTCTTTTTTCATTTTTCATTTGTGTGTAGAGGATTCTCTGCTCTCGTTACAAAATTTTTGTTGGCTTGCTGTAATGTTTCAATTTTGCCATGAAGGGGAAAAATTTCATTTTGCATTTTAGTATTTATGAATCTCTTCTCCCATTAAAAAATTTTGGTTGGCTTGTGGTTAATTTTCCATCTTGTTCGGAGGCTGTTCACTCTTTCCATTTATATTCAAATGCTTCTTTATCATTACTTGCGATAGCAATTTGCTTTGTCTTGATCTTCTTTCTCCTTTGCCAATGTGGCTTTGAATTGTCAAGGACTTGGCCCATCTGCTGTCTTGTAGATTCTCAAAGGTGTGAGTTTTTTTTTTTTTTCTAGATACTTATCCCCATCTCTGATGTCAATTTTAGATCTTCGTGTATTCCCTTGTGCTCTTTAGTTTGCCATGTAGGCATTATAGTGATTGCTTAGAGCCAACTTGAAGGGTGTGAATGTATTATTTATCTGTGTTTATCTCATTTATTTTCTATTATTCTCTGAGCAACTGCTTCTTCTGTCCATGAATTTGAGCTTTATTTTATTGTTCAACTTTGCCATGGATGAATAAAATTTTCATATCACATTTAGTGGGATTTTTTATCCTCTACCTCCATTGCAAATTTTGATTTCCTTGTGGTTTTGTTTCTCAATTTAGCCATGACTGAATATAATTTTCTTTTTTCATTCGATATTTTGTGGATTTTCTGCTCCTGTTACAAAATTTTGGTTGGCTTGATGTTTTTGATTCTTGATAGGCAGGTTATTCACTGGATTCATTCAAATGGTGTGGGTTATTCACTTGACCAAATTATTCAAGTGCCTGTTTTTCCTTACTTGCAGTGCTCTAATACGTTGTCTTAATATGCTTTTCCTAGTCAATGCTTCATGAAATACTATGGTTTCGACTAGATTCTCTAGGGTGTGATTTTTTTTTTTTTTTACATGCTTTCCTTTCATTTTGTGTCTTGTTCCCCATTCCTCTTGACTGTCATGTCAACAGACATATGCCGTTCTCTTTATCTTTTGTCTGTGTTCCTCAACTTTGCTGTGAATGAATATGATTTTCATGTGGATTCCATTGTTGCAAAATTTTGATAGTCTTGTTGTTATGTTGTACCTTCTTTTACTGTTTTTTCCTTTATTTGGGAGGATGTGAAGGAGATTATCATTTTAATATATAGATACTCCAAAGGTATTTTCATTCAATGAAAGAATTCCTGGTGTTCTAATATCTCGATAGCAACTTTTATTATTGTTGAACTTTTGATGCTTGCGGTTGTGATCCATGATGATATATAAAAAATGGAAATTTTTGTTCGTCACCTAAAAGTCTTTGTCACTTATCCTTAAAGGAATCTCCTCTTCTGTTTCTATATGATCTATACTCTGTGACTTTCAGCATATCTAAACTTATGAACCAAAGGAGACCTGCAGGGTTTGACTCTTTTCTTCTGTACAATTTACTACTTATGACATGTCTCTACCAAGATCTGGTTTCTTTATCTAATATCAAAGAGGCTAAAAATACTTCATGTCAACATTCTGGCAGTTAGTTAGATGGCTGTGGTTCAATTATGCAATTTTTGGTGTGTTTGATAGCTACATTTCTCGTGATAAGGAGTTATTTCCAGGTCAATCTCTCTTGTTCACTGCAAACTTATTGTTTTTAATATCTAAAATGCAAATCATTTGATAACATACATGCAATTTTTCATTTGAAATCTACTATCTTAGTTATATTCATTATTTCACATACTTGTTTGTCTAGAAGCTTGCAATTTCACCATCTGTCTTTCAACTGCACCACTGTAGCATAGAATCAATCAGGGACTTGGACTTATGTAGTAGTGTTCACAAGCTTCTCAAGGGTGTAATTTTGATTGGTTATCTATCTCTTCCCACTTCCTATTTCTTGTGTCCATCTTGATGCATCGCTTTTTATGGGAGGCTCCCTTTTGTTTGTCCTTAACTTTGGCATGAAAGTAATCAAGGATGATTTAGGAGCTGATTTTTTTTTTTTTTTGGGGGTAATTTAAGTATTTATATATGGTCTTTTTTTTTTTCCTTTTTGTCCTCTCAATGTTACAGGTGTGGCTTCTTGCATTTTGCTCTCTACAATAGTACCAAAGCCATTTCAATAGTAAGTCTATAGAGCTGCATAACTCCATTCTGCAAGTTCATTGTGTTCTTATCTACCAATTTTGTTTTTCCTCTCTAATGGTTTTACAATTACCAATTTTTGTCAAAGTATTTTTATAGTTAGAAAGACCTATCTTATTGAAAAATATTTGATGACCTAAAAAGTATAAAGACTAAAAATATTTATGTTCCAAGTTGAAAACAATTTCGAAATGAAATTTACCAATTTTCTAATCTAATATAAAATAAAAGGTTCATAATCCCAAAATTGTGTCTAAGGAAAATAAATAATCTAAAAAAATAAATTTAACAAGTCATCGTTAGATATAAACATTCAAAATTAGATGAAAAATTATTTGTTACCATAACATTTAAAAATATGCAGCAACCAAATACCAAAATAAGCTAAAAATTAAGGAATATTACTTAGGACCAACAAAATGAAATTTTTTATAACCTCAAGAATCTTTTAGGGTCATCTTATGTGTTAGAGATCCTCTGGTGAAGTCAAATCCAAGCTTATTTGGACAACCAAATGGACATATTAGGAGAAGAGATTTTTATTTCTTCCCTAATATCACTTTATGATCTGAAAAATTTCAGGTTCGTTGGAGCTGATTTGATGATCCAAATGAAATAATGGTCCAAAAATCTCTCAACTAGTTTAACCAAAACAATTTCCAACTTAAATTTTTCACTTAATACATGGAATTGTGATCTAGAAATGTTTAGCTATTTGTTGCCCGTGTGGCTTCTTTAAAGCTTAATTTTTATTTTTTTTCACTGGATTTCGCTTATTTAAAGCTAAAAATTTACTTAAAAAGAGAGAAGTTTTTTCTTCTTTTAAAGGAGAAAAAGCCCCAGTCGATTTTTGCCCTCCCACTATTAAATTATAGAAAATTTTCCTCCAACTAACACGACTTAACAAAAAAGTTATTCTTTCATTAATTTTGGGCTTTAAACCCTGATGGAACAGACCCCCCACATTACCCACACGTCCATATTTTGAGGGGCATTTTTGTCCCTTCCGCTTTCCCACCAAAGCAAAATGAAATTCTCACCCCTTTCAAACCAATCTTCACATATTAAATTGCTTCTCTCTCTCGTTCTTCTTTTTCTTCGTGATTCCTACATTTGTCTACACTGAAGGTTCATGACTTGATATTTTCTCTAATTCTTGTAGATTCGATTGGAATTGATCTGGATCGAGGATTCCTCTTCGATCATGAGAAGATCAAATCCAGACAGTTTTAATTATTTTTTTAGTGGTGGCATCAAGGTAGCTCAGAGAGCTCCAATTGTATCCTGCTAACAAGATCTAAATAGTCTAGTCATAGAAAAATCCCCAATGGGCTTAGGTTTCCTTCGACATTTTTGTGATTTTTACAACTCTGACGAATCATCTTCTTTCTCTTTGTCGGACACAGCTACAAATGGTCATCTTGCATCGTTTACAAACTTCTCAAACCTTCAATTCACTTGAAATCCTAGAAACTTCTCATGCTTCCTCACCTTTTCCTTTACAAACTTTGAGTTTGTGGTGTGAAAGTTGGGATGTCTCAATATTTATATTGAGACGATTTTGTGATGTGGAAGTTGAGATTGGACATTTGTGGGGTGTCCCACCTAACTGGTGGATGGAACCACACAAAAAATCGTTATCCCAGATGAAATAATGTCCAGTCTAATCATGTGCCAAAACAACATGGAAATGTGATGTTTCGTCTGACGTTTTGAAGGGACAAAATTTGAATTTTTGTCCCATTACACCATCTAACGGAACCATGCATGGCTCTGCTTCTCTTCCGTGTATTCTCTTCCCAAAGTAGAAGGGAATAAATTTCCTCTACCACTTCGACCGAAAATTCACTCAAACTCCCCCTCACTCTTTCTTTCACTCTTTTCTTTGGCATTCCCTCACTCCCTCTTATCTTCCCCTCGCAGGAGCATCAACTCTCTCTTCTTTTTCACCCTCTTCTTCTATCTTCTCATACCAGCAACATGTCTTCTCTTTCACTCTCTTCTTGCACTGGTTTTACAGCAGCAGCAAAAGGTATGCTATCTTTTTCATTTTTTTTCCTTTCTTTCTTTTTGTAAAAATTGTTAATATGTATTTTAACCAAACATAAGATTTTCAAAGTATAGCTAGAACATACGTGTAGTTTGTAGGTAATTAGAGAAACTAGTAGCATCTAATATTTCATGAAGACATTGATCCCAAAGATCATTCTCTTCACGTTCCTACCTTCGATATACGTTCTAGATTGA
>JAOXNR010000029.1:16625899-16638660 GCA_028571225.1 Parsonsia alboflavescens
ACTAGAATTGCTAGTTGATGGTGTAGTTGCAATTGAGAGGTCTGAATCTGCATCATCATACTCAACTATATTTGCATTTGAAACAACCTTTTCTTTTCCTGGTTTGCCTTCATTCTTTAGCTTAGGACAATCTTTCTTCCAATGCCTTTTTTCTTGACAAAAGGCACATTCATCTTTGCTTGAAAATGGACTTTGACTTTGATCTTCCTCTCCTTCCTTTATTTTGACTCTGCGAACTTCCTCTAACAACAAGAGCTTCTGCTTCCACACTTGTATTTTCTTGCTTTTCTTTCTTTTGCAATTCACAACTATACAAGGCGGTAGTTACTTGAGACACATCAACCTTCCTATGAAGTAAAGTAGTTTCAAGATGCTCAAACTCATTAGGAAGTGATCCCACCAACATCAGAGCCAGATCTTCATCGTTAAAAGTCATGTCCATATTCATCAAATCAGTTACCAGCTAATTAAAGCTAGTAATGTGATCATTCATAGTGGTACCAGGAACATAGTTAAAGCGAAACAATCTCTTTTTTATATAGAGCTTATTCTGACTGTTTTTCTTTAAGAATTTCTCCTCTAGTGCCTTCCACAATTTGCTTGCAAAAGTTTCTTTAGAAAATGAATACTTTTGCTCTCTAGAAAGACACAATCGAATTGTACCACATTCCAGTCTATTTATCGTCTTCCAATCTTTTTCCTCAAGATCATCTGGTTTCTCTTCTTCAATGGCAATGTCTAGACCTTCTCGAAAGAAAGTGTCTAGGAGCTCACTTTGCCACATACCGAAATGGTCGATGCCATCAAAAGTCTCCATTGTAAGTTTAGCACTTGTCATAGCAATTCTTCCCAAAATCGAAGATGAAGAAGCTGTTGACATCGATGTGGATGTTTTTGTGCTGTTTGTCATTTCTACTACAAATTTGTTTTAATTGCTGTCAATGCGGAATGCCAACTAGCTCAAGAAAATTTTTTCTGATGTGGAAGATCAGTCTAAGTCGCAACCACAGAGCATACTAAAATAAACCTGGGTCTCTGATACCAATTGTTGTGGAATTCGGGTTAATTTCCACCAACAACAAATTCACCTTCTGAACTATTACACAAGTAAATTGTTGTGGAATTCGGGTTAATTTCCACCAACAACAAATTCACCTTCTGAACTATTAAACAAGTAAATAGTGTGAAAACAATTGTACTAAAAAACATAGAGAACACCAGAATTTAACGAGGTTCGGCCAATTATGCCAACGTCCTCAGCACTACTAAAATAATTTTTCTCTGATTGAAGAAATATTACAAAGAGAGAAGAAATTGTCCAAAAATATGAGAGGATACAATTTTTGGGATGCTAATGGGATAATTACAAAGGGAGGGGGAGGAGTCCTTTTATAGTCAAAACTCCTCCCATTTTTCCTTTAGCAAAACAATGTGGGACTTTTGCCAAAGAAACAACACGCATTCTACTTATCCAAGAAAATGTTAAAATTCAAACTCGAGATCTGTAATCTGCGTGCTCGTCACTCCATCTATTAGGGTGTCCTCGAAGGTGAAAGTTAGGTTGGATTTGAATAAGAGTTTTCGTTTTTTCTTTTTTCTTTTTTAGCTACAAATTAAATAATATAATATAAAAAATTTATCTTAAACTAAGTTCTTATTTTTAAAATTAATTTTTAGATATATTTTGTGAGGAAAACAAATGTTATATAGGTTAGTACTAATTTTATTAGATAAAATAATACTTTAGATATAAGGTGTGAGTATCATTATAAATAATTAAAACTTCAATTTCATATTTAGTTGGGTAAATAGTGTAATTTTGGATTACAAAATAGAGTTTTGATACGAATATGCTTTCAAAAAAAAAAAAAAAATCACAATACGAATAAGTTGTTGACGAGATGGTTAGACGCTTTTATTTGACTATATTAATCTCCACTCCATAAATAATAGATATGCGAGGAGAGAGAAGAGAAAATGACTACTTTAATTGTGTAAAATTAACACATTAAAATGAAGGTAAAAAATAAAATTATAATTACTTTAATTTTGACGAAAGAACTTTAAATAAAATGTAAGAAGTAAAATATCCATTTTCTTTTAATAAAAACTAAAATTTTTCTATTACTTTATATCTAACTATTTTTTTGAAAAAAAAAAGAAAGTTCAAATTTATATTTTCTCCCTATTCAAATGGAAGTTCATAGATTTACACTAAAATGCTCCATTTGTTCGAATTGAATGCTTTATTTTAATTTGGATAAATTTACTAGAAGTGTTTGACTTAATTCATTTTTCATATTAATATAATTTCTTTTAATAAAATTTTAACTAATTTAGAACATTGGACATTGAAATTTGGATAGAAAATATTAACATTTGATTTAGTTTTAGGTGAAGAGAGTATTTTTTTTTTAATGGAAATTACCTCAAATATTATTCAACCTATCAAAATTTTTAAACACATCCTTAAAACTTTTATTTTCCTATTATGTATGCTAACTCTGTCTTTATCATCATCATCATCATTATTATTTTTGCATATGTATTTGAATTATCTTGATCTAATTATTTTCTTTTATAGTATTATCGCTTTCATAATTCAAATTCAATTCATAGATTTTTCAATTGCAAATACTAAATTGTCTTTTATTATACAAATTCTATCGGTAAATTCAATTCCCATTCATATTTAAAACCTAACCATTGATTTTTTTTTATTGGAAACCAGAAGACAAGTTTAGTAGTATATAATTATTACTAATTTGTTTTAGTTAATTAATACATCCACGATCCACTTTTATTAGTTAATTAATTAAGTATTATTATTATTGGAGATGTGATTTTATTTATTTGATGGGTCAAATTAGGAATATATATTGAAATCAATATTTATATTTTTAAGTAAACCCTTTTAACTTTTAAGGGAAGATATTAATCGGATATTTTGTCCTTAAAAAGAAAAAAAAAAATTTTTAAAAAAACCCGGTGCACAGTTACCGATCTTTTCTCCGACTGTTCTGCTGGAGGTTTAGACTCGACTGTGAAGAACCTCATTTGCTGAAAGCTGATAGCCACTACCAAGTCTACCATAAACCCTTCTTTTTTCTCGCTCCTCTTTCAACAATCAATATGGCGTTGTTCTTCAAGAGGCTGGTCAATACTGCACCCATCGCTTTTGCACAAGCATTTGGAGGCCAATCCAAGTTGAATTCCATCAATTCCCGTTTTCCTTTTGGAGCTATTGCCGCGATCTCCGGTGGCATATCGTATTATTATTACTATTCTTCTTCTTCATCGGCCGTGGTAATTTGTTGTTAATATCTTTCTCCTTAAATTTACTTGATTTGATTCGGCATTACAATGACATATATTTATTTATTACATTTATAATTGCCTTGCCTGGGAATGAAATAAGCACTCCGTGCATTAATTAGAATGTATGGCTTTAGGTTCATAATTAGCTGATTTAATGGCTTCTCGACTGTAATGTGAAATTGTATTTGTGCGTTTTATGTTCAGGTTATTCGGATTAAACTTTTATTTCAAGTGTGGGCCGTTCCCAGTTCTTGGGAGTCTCAATGAGTTGTTGGTATCCATTGTGTAGTTGTGCTATGGGGTTTTTGCATGTTGTACTGGTTCCATCTCGGCCACTGGAGTTTTTTTTTGCTGAAAAAAGAATAAATAATTTCTCGCGTTTGTGATTTCTGCTGAAAATAAATAATTTTGTCCATATCTGCTTGATTAATATCCAGAAAATATGGAATCTTTTTCAGTAGAAATTTAGTGGTAATCATAGAGCTTGACTGAATCTGTTTGTGTTATGACTATTAGTTATAATTATTAGAATGGGATTCTTATCTCCTCTACCTGGTTGAAGAGGGATAAGCTCTGGTTTCATCTGTACTGCAGTTTCATCCACGCTGGCATCATTCTATTGATTGCGGTCACAACATCATTTAGGTGAATGTTTGTTTGTAGTATTACTTCTATAGTACTATCTTCTTCATTTGTTGTTTCTTATATCTAAACATTCGATAAAATCTCCTTAATATGGGACTATAACAGAGGCATTACAGAATGTAATAAGTACAGAGAAGATAAATCTTTTTCTGACTGGTGACAGCCAAGTTTGGCTAACTGAATCCTCTGTTTCATGCTTTATATTCTTATATTTTCAATTATTTGCCTTCTTTCAATCGTGAATTATATTTGCTGATTTTCTTCTTATTTGCAATCAATGCCCTCACTAGTAACTACCATTCTGAACATTGCTTTACATGATTACCTAAAATATAGTGTTGAAAGCAGGAGACATTGTAACCCACCATTCTCTTCGTGAATGCAGGTCTACTTAGATGAGCTCAAAGATGAAGTGGGCCCAAAGACTGGTAAGTTATGATGTATTCTCCAATCTGCATTGCTTGAAGTACTGACAGAAACAACCCATATTCAACTTAAATTCTGTACGTCAGCATTGTTTCAGTTAGAGTTGTAAGAGAGTGAATGGAGAAATGGGTGTTGAGAAAGATTCCTCCTGCAAGGGGTTTGACCCAGCTCAAACATTCTTAATGATCCCCAAGAATAGTACTATCTGACCTTTTTCTTTTCTATATTTCGTGAATGATGTAACTTTTTTATATCAAATCCATAGGGAAAAAAAAAACCCATAGATGTTATGTTTTGATTCAAGGAAGAAAAACCAATTGGTGACGCTTCTACCTCTGAGAATTGCCAGGCCAGTTGTCAGTAATGTGAAAAGTAATTTCCATATTTTCTGTTTTCTACTCTAGATTGCTATGAGGTGACAAGTGTCTGATTTAAGCATTATGGAGATTAAGAATTGTCCGGTATGAACAGCAGGTTCCTGATACAAATATTTCATATTGGTATTCAATAATGAAAATTCTCTCTTGAATAGTTGTTGGTGCTGGCTTCATTTTGTTTGCTTGGCATCATGGAAAAGCATATTTTTTGACTCTTTAACCAATCTCCTCTAGGATATGTATCTAACTTAAGTCTCTTACAATTTGTTTAACATTATCATATGCCGTCTAATTTACAACTTGTCCTTGAAGGGTTAAATACAGAGTCGTATGTCTTAATGAGTTTCTTCATAGTGACCGTTAATTTTGATGGTTCTTCATTTTCAGCACTCAATCCTGATCAATGGATTGAATTTAAGCTGCAAGAAAAGGCACAGGTCAGCCACAATACTCAATTATTCAGGTTAGATGTATTCTTTAATCTTTTCTAAAATCTTTGTGCTACATGTACCTCAAAGAAGTTGCTTTGTGCCCCCCCCGGGGTGCTTACAACATCCTAAACATTTGGAATTCTCTTTTCTGTTAAGTTTGACATTTTCTCCTTTCACTTAGCAATTTTTTGCTATGAGCCATCGGTCTTCATAATACTGGCATCAAACTGAAAGCATATAAATAATAAGTTATCATAATTTCTTTTTCTTTTTTTGGTAAACAAGATGAGGAAATGATAGGATGTGATGAGAAAATCTGCTTCCAGTTAACTTCTCTGTACCTTTTTGAACTACTCATATGGGAAAATAAAGCAGGCACTCAAAGCATTAAATCATTGTAGACAATAGACAACCTGATGGAATTTGTGCTTTTTCTCTTTCCACTTCCTTCACTTTTAGGTATGCTGAAATCTATCCACCATGCTCAATCTTTAACTGGCTGAATACTTTCTCTCCCCATAGATTGTACAGTAAATGATTGGATGAAAAGAAGAACTCCTTATCGCCCACCAGGATTTGAGTTTAGAAAGAATTGGTCATTAATAAAGGCATTGGATTCTCACTTCCACTTCACTGCTTGGATCACTCAGAAGTGCTTTTATCTTGTATGGGAATTAGATTTATTTCGTCAATGGTTTCACAATGGATTATGAAAACATATTTTTTTTTTCTCCGGGCTTATAAATTCATTTTAAAGTACTAAACCCACGTATATTTGGTTCAATAATAATTGACTCATTTCGTGTTTTTTGGATGTAGGTTTCAGTTTGATCCTTCTTCAAAATTAGGTCTTGATATTGCTTCATGCATTCTTACGAGGTAAGTTCTCTATACGGGAGGATGTTTTCTAGCATATTAATTGTTTACACAAAAATTTCCAAATCCTTCAAGTCACAAAGATCTAAGATCACCGAATGCCTTGATTTTGTGGCATATTAATTGTTTCGACAGAATTTTCAAATTCTGTAGATCTAGCAAGATCATTGAATGCCTTGATGGTTCTCTTTCACCTGCAGGGCACCCAACGGACAAAATGCTGAAGGGAAAACAAAATATGTCATTCGTCCGTAAGTCTTTTTGCTCATTGAGACAGAACTAAATATCATGTTGTCTTCCCGAAGTCTGCTTAGTGTATTTTTCTCCTGAATCTGAACTTATTGACTTTCTCATATTTTGTACATTTCAATTGCTTGAAAAATGCGGTTTTTTCTTAATCATTTTTTTTAATCCAAATGAATAGGTATTTTTTGTTTTCATTTTCCATATACAGAGACTCTAAGACGTTTCTTTGAAAGTAAAGCTGCTATGCAATGCAAAGTTTGTGAGCAATCAGATCTGTGCTTTCTGTCATGAAATGTTGTACATGTCTTTGAAAGACAAACAAAATATCACTGTCACATTTTGAAGAGAAGGATTGAAGATGCATAGGTCTAGTTGAGCAGCTAATTAAAGTAGAAAAAGGTGTTTTGTCTTTTGTATAAGACAAATGCACAATTGGATGGACATTTTTGTTTTATGGATTGATTGATGATTTGATGCTTAGTGACCATGTGTTCGATAGATTGAAAAGAAATTAAAATATTAGTTATTAAATCAGTGAATGTGTGAAATTTAAATTAAAAATAGTTTAAGAATGAAAATTAGATGTGTAATACAGGACCTATGTGTTGGAAATGATTTTTAGTGGGGAGAAAATTGTTTTTGAAAGAAGATTAGAAAGAGAAAAAAATTTAGTCCCAAATGCTTTGTGTAAATGCACCCATAATTTTTTCCAAGTTGAGATCATGTCTATGTTTCCTTGTTTCCCAAATTATTTAGATGCCCTAAAAATGTTTCATCCCGAATTCCTCTGAGAAGTTTTATATCTACAGTTATACTCCAATATCTGATCCAGATGCTAAGGGATACTTTGATTTGATGATTAAGGTGTGTTTTTTTTTGAAAAAAAAAATTTTTTTTAATCTTATATCAGTCATCTTTTGGTCTGATCTCAGACATCATCACTTTCACAACCCTAAACATTTGTCATCTTTTTTCCAGGTATATCCAGAAGGGAAAATGAGTCAGCATTTTGCAAGCTTAAACCCCGGTGATGTAGTCGACGTGAAAGGGTAAGTTTTCTGTTAAGCCAAATGGCAGCCTAGGAAACTGGACCTGTTATCTGATATGTGCTTCTTATTCATATATGCATTACCTAGGCTCTAAAGAGTGCGAGACCTATTTTGCAGGCCCATCGAGAAACTGAGGTATAGCTCAAATATGAAGAAACACATTGGCATGGTAAACAATATTACCCTTTTTGCATTTATTCTCATGATGAAGAGTGAATGTCTTTAGTTGAAAATTATACTCATTGCAGAAATACAGTAATGATGTCTGTCATAACTTTAGTTTACAGAATCTCTTTTTAAAACTTAAAACTTATTTTGCTCCTATTCAGATTGCTGGCGGGAGTGGCATTACTCCAATGCTTCAGGTTATAGAGGCTATCCTTAAGAATCCCGAAGATAATACCCAGGTAAGCTTATTACTTTAATCATTTGATGCATGATAATGTATTATTATTTGTTCTTTTTGTTCAACCATGTTGTCCATTAAAATCCTTGTTGTCTTTTGATGGATTAATTTCTCTGAGTTTATTTGTTAACAATGACATTATTTCTTTAGGTTTCTCTGCTCTATGCCAATATATCCCCTGATGACATACTTCTGAAAAAGAAACTTGATGTACTTGCAGCTAGCCACCCGAATTTGAAGGTATTGGCTTAGAAATGTTTTGGATATGTTTTATTGGTTGTGTGATCCATTCCTCTGGAAGTCAATTCTTATTTTGTTCTTTAACTTATAGTGATTCTGCACTACCTAAATTCTTGTCGGTACTAACATACAGGTATTCTATACTGTGGATAATCCAACAAACGACTGGACAGGAGGGAAAGGTTTCATTTCAAAAGACATGGCTGTGAAAGGATTACCTGGTCCTGGTGATGAATCGTTGATCTTAGTAAGTTCAGAATATCCCATACCATCATCATGACCTTAATGCGTCCTTAGATAATGGCATCAGATCAGGTCTTCCACAGGGATTATTGCTCAGCTGCCCACCGATTTTTATCCAGTCCATTTTGGAAGTAGTAAGGGCAGTTGAGAAAGTCTTATCTATGTACATGGCCTGGAGTTGCATGATATCATTATTGCTATTATTATAGTCATCTGCATCATAATTAATTTCCGTACTAAAAACATTTTTGCTTATAGAATCTCTTCAGATTTGTTAGGTTATTATGGTGTCTCCCTCAAGTTCATAATCTCTGTTTAAGAGAAAGTAATATCTTAATGCCATGTGTGAGAGTCTATATTATTACACCCAAAGGCTCCCTTCTGAACCTGGTTTCTGCTTCTGGATGCTGACATTTCCTCTTATCTTAATCTAAACGCAAAATCAAGTCAAGTAATAAATATGAAAAGCAGGATGGTTTAGTGTCAGAAACATCTACTTGGTTGTGTTAATATATATACCATTTCTTAAGTCCATGAGTTTGGACAAAGAGCTGATGATGATGGAGAGTGGGAATACAGGGATGCTATTTCTTTTGGATTCAGAATTTTCTTGATACAGTAGTGGCTATTGCTTTTTGAATTGTCAAATATAAAATGCTTTGAGTAGAAGTGACAACTACTATTCACTTAACACAATTCTTGATAAATTTTTGTTGACTTGTAGGTCTGCGGACCTCCTGGGATGATGAAACATGTATCTGGTGAGAAGGCCAAAGATTATTCACAGGGCGAGGTATCAAAGATTATCCATATGAGTTTTTACTTCTTCCCTATGTCATTTTCTGATATCCTTGCAAATTTATTGTGTTCCAGGTGGCTGGCTTGCTCAAGGATCTCGGCTATACAGAAAGCATGGTCTACAAATTCTAAAGGAGAATAGATTAAGTGTTAGACATGTTCCTTTGATCCGTAACCATGGAATAAATTAACTTCTGAAAAAGCATACCGGTTTTAGAAGATAAATTGATGAAATATTGAGACGAGAATATAGGATTTACATCTAGGGTTGTCATTCATTTTATGAAGGCCCTCCTGTATGAGGATATGATGTCGAAAGCTTTGTAATACCATTATAAATATTTATCCTTTTCTGCCGGAAGTTTTTGCTATTCCTAGAGGACCTGTGAAGAGAAGTTTTGTTTGAATTTTTAAGCTTTGGATCTCTCTCTTCCCGGAGCTTAAAAAGAATTAAGAGTGGTCCTCTCTAATTGGTTCATGCACATTGTAGCTTGTTTCTGTTCTCATGTTTGTTCTATAAAATGTATTTCTATGGTTGGATTGGGCAGATATCGGCTGTATGATGAATGATGGTGTGATGTTGATTCTGCTATTATACCTATACCTAATTAATTGGTCCAATGCACATGTAGATGACTTAGGTTAATTGGGTTTTACCGGTTCCTTTTCCTCTCATCCCATGGACTATATTGTTTCTTTTCTGCTAAAAGCCAAGTGGAGTCATCTATTATATATTATCTCATTTTTTGAATTGAATGTTTTATTTTTATTTTGATCCGTTCAAAACTAAATGTTTTGTTTTCTATATTAATAAAAATTTTACAAAGGAATTGAGAGTTATGTTTAAAATTAATCAAATAAAATTTTCTGCGTCAAAATAAAATATTTAATTTCAAGTGGAGGAAATATATTTAATGCAATCTTCGAAACTTTAGGGAAGTTTAAAAGTTCAAAACTTCAGGAAACATTAAACTCTCATTGCTTTATGAGTTTTCAAGTGATATTCGTGTAGTTTTTTTTTTCCCCTATAATTTTAAAATTAAAATCAGTTAATTAAATTGATCCTTTCAAATTTTTATTTTTCCATAAAACTTTTTTTCTCTTTATAATTCTATTCATATTTATATAATAAGATTTGTACTCAAAACTAAGTATTCAAATATTTAATTTTCCCATAAAACAAATATTACTATATCTTTATAATTCCATTTATTTTAATATCATAAGATTTATTCGCAAAATCAGTTATTCAATTTTTCATCTTCACATCTCTTGATATATTCATTGTATTCACAAAATGAAGATCCAAACTACGTATTATATCTTTATAATTTCATTTACTTTAATATAATAAAATTTATCCTCAAGATCAATTATTCAACTTTTATCCATTCATATCTCTTGATATATTCTTTACATTCGTTATTTTCTTGATATTTCAATAGGTGGAATGATAAATACGCAAGATATAAATATGGAGTTTTTTGGATTAGCAGAATGATATATTTTTTTACATTCAATGAACAAAGACCATGCAAAGTACAAAAAAATTTAGTAACTTTGGGGATACCTAATGGGTGTAATGTCAAAGTGAGTGCAAACTAATCTAGACATCCCTTAAAAAAACAAAAAAATTTACATATTTTAGTGAAATTCAGTGACCATTTTTTACATCATATTTTCTTCATGTACCTATTCTATCATGACCAATGAGTAAAGAAAATAAATTTCTTATCCAGAAAAAAAAAGCTATTTTATAGAATATTCAAGAAATTTTTCCTAATGAATGGGTTATATATATATTTCCATATATATATATATATATATATAAATATGCATTACCATATTATATTATTATATTCAAAATTCATGTTAAATCAATTCAATGAACAATATTAATTATTAGATGCGGTTATTAAATGGTAGCTTCATTTGACGATATATATTTTTTTAATATAATTTCAATAATTAAAGAAAATTTGCAAAAAAAGAAATCATAGATTATTTAGGCAATTAAAGATAGGCCAAGAACAGGAAATAGGCAAAAATAAAAGGTTGCTCCTTGCAAAAGAAGAAGTTGATCCCCAAGCGAAGTGAAACTCTTCTTTTCTTTTGTAGGCTCTAATAAATGTTCCTCATCTCGCTGCTAGATGAAATTGATGATGTGATCCTCTCTTTCTTCTCTCCCACCGGAGGCGACATTGTACGCGTGAGATGGTTTGTTAGTTCACTGCACTGCACTGCACTTCCCCAAATCAACTCTCCCCATTGATTTCACTGCCAAAAACCCACATTTTTCTTTCTACTGTTTGCTCCCAAAAATGGATGAAGAGTTTCTGAAGAGGAACACTGATTGTGTCTATTTCTTGGCCTCCCCTCTCACTTGCAAGAAGGTGCCCTTATTCTTTTCTTGTTTCTGTTTTTTCTTCAGGTTTTCTTTTCCCCATTGCAAAAACAAACTCATAATTGGAATTATCTTATTAGATATGAAAAAAAAACCGGCGATAACCCTTTTGTTGGCATAGCTCTAGGGTTTTTTGTATTCTGAAATTGTTGAAATTCTACATTTTTCTATATTTTTTCTTTTGGGTTTTCTTTATAAATTTCGCTGTGATTATTGTTGTCGTAGCAAATTAGAATTTCGTACGCTGGCATTCTCTGAACATTCTTCCTTTTGTGGTTTTGGGCTTTTTGTTTCTCTTGTATGAGTCATAATTGCTTGCGGCTGTCTCTTGCATATGAATGAATGAAGACTTTCCTGTTTTAAATTCGGTATCATAAATTCAACTAATTTGTTTTGCATGTAATTGGGTTTTATTTTAGCTGGCATCCATAAGTATTTTCTAGCATATTTTGTGATGGATAATGCAGAGAGGTCAAAAGCTATAATCTAGCAATAAAATGTTTTTCATAAATAAGCAGTGATCTCCACTTGGTTGCTCGTTGGAGACGAATATCCATTGGAGCAATTTTTAGTTTTTTTTGGGTCTTAAAATGTTATTCTTTAAATGCCATTCCTGTTTATTTTTTTGTCTCAGTTCCTTTTACCAGATTGATTCTTGCTATGGTGATATTTGTTTTACTTCTAAAACTGAATTGATTATAACTGATGCTTTTTTTTTATTGCCTCCTGAAAGTTCTCATTTTTGCTATAAACTCTTTGTTGTTATGGGTTCTGTGTTTCAGGGGATTGATTGCGAATATAGGCACAGTGAAACTGCTAGGCTCAATCCAAGGGATTGCTGGTACTGGGTATCTGGCAACTGCCTAAACCCCATGTGTGCTTTTCGACATCCTGTAAGCTGTTATTCTGTTTGAGTTAGTTGCTCGGCATATTTGAATTTTCTGGATTACTCAAGTGATGCAGGAAGTCATTGTTATCAGAATTTGGAATAAACATCCCAGGGTGGTTTATGTTCCTTATTAACTAGTTTTCCTTGAAGACAAGAATCCTTATGATTGAACAGATTTGTGGCTTGACACAAGAGAAGTTGTACTTTCTAAAAACTCCTAGTGGAATCAGCCATTGGCTTTGTGATTTTCTCTATGAACCTAATTTTTGTGAAATTAGCCCCTAATCCGAGGTTTTAATCTTTTTCCCTCTAAAATCCATAGCTTAGATATGAATAGTTTGGGGGGGGGGGGGGGGGGGGGGGGGGGGGGGGGGGGGGGGGGGGGGGGGGGGGGGGGGGGGGGGGGGGGGGGG
>JAOXNR010000029.1:16658406-16681725 GCA_028571225.1 Parsonsia alboflavescens
GGTCCCGAACTTGACAGAATATTACATATGAAAGGTTATAGATGTCCCTTCGGAGATATTAGTGGGTGAACTGATGAGTCTGAAAATCATAGATTTTGAGTTCGAATTTCACCATCATCTTTTCTAGTTGAGCACTGTGAGGAACATCTTCGTTTATTCAAGTACTAATAATTTCACGATGGCTTCCTGATAACCATTTCAAGTTTCGAGCTGAACTATCTTTTTTCCAACGTTACCGCCAAGAAACAGTCCCAGAAAAGCACAAGGTATACTTTCTAAACCATACGAAATGTCTTCCAGTACTTGGATTTTCCCTTGGCGAAGGTATTCAGCTGTCTCTGAATGGAAATTTTTGAAGACTTTCATTTGATCAGCAGCCAAAAATCCTCGAATTGTTATCCTTCTGTATATTATATCAAGCATGTCAGGAGCAGCACGCTTCTCATTCCCCGAATATTCAGAAATAACACCACAAACTGCAATCCTTCCAAAAGGTTTCATATAAACAACCGCTGCTTCTTGCATTTCTCCTCCCACATTATCAAAGTATATGTCGATCCCATCGGGGAAGTACCTATTTATAGTATGCCACCATACACAAATTTAAATACTTTATCCGTTACTAAATATAAATCACTAACCATTGTTTTGCAAAAATTAATGAAACTTTTTTCCCTTTTAAAATATCCTCTAATCATGCTTTAAAAAATTCTAAACACCATTTTATAAACATATTATTAAAGAGGTAATATTAAAAAGCCATTTTAAAAAAAAGTTAATTAACTAACAACGATAACGGATGGAGTATAACTAATCAACAATTCTTGCAAAGGTTTGTTTTCTGTTTTTAATTAGAAAGGACAAAAAAACGTAAAATCTCATGTATATTTGAAGGGAGCCAAACCTTCGAAGAGTTGACTTTAGATCCATTTCTTCTCTATAGTTAAATGCGTCATCAAAGCCAAGCTTCTCCTTAACCAAATCTACCTATAATGACACAATTCAATGAATTACGGAGAAATGACAGAAGTTTTCAGTCTTAATGAAAATCAATAATTATTTCGAAATAGTGAAAAATGAAATTAACCTTTTTTTGGCTGCCAGCGGAACCGACCACATAGCATCCAGCAATTTTGGCGTACTGTCCAACCAAACTCCCTACGGAACCTGAAGCAGCAGATACAAACACCGTTTCCCCTTTCTTTGGTTTACATACCTCAAAAAATCCCGCATACGCTGTAAGTCCACTGAATGCTGCAGACCAGATTATTAATTATGCGAAAAGAATTCCGAAAGATTACCGAGGCTAATAGTGAAAAAGAGTAACAAATATTCTATAAATTATACAAAAAGAAATACTAGGTTTCACGATTATAAGACATTGGTTATAATTTGATGTGAATTAAGAAGTTTTAAATGTAACTATGCAAAGTTAAAAATATTCATTTTCTTTCTCTTATACCTATACTTCTTTTCTTAGATGAATGAGTAAGAATGAAAAAACATATGCTTTGATAAATGAAGAATGACTTATATTTGTAATAAATAAAATATCCTTGAGTTTGGACTTTGGATTGATATAGAGATTACAGAGGCTTCTGTCCCTATAAACTTTATCCAAAACTAGTATGATCCTTGGATTATTGGCTGAGAGCGAATGCGATAAAAAAAAAATTTCAGCTCCGGAAGGAGAAAAAGACAGGTGAAGAAGGCTCACAAAGAACTCCCACATGGTAAGACAATGGAAAGCCCATTGGATCCAACTTCTGCAACCTGCCCTCTGTAACTCTTGTGTAGTCTCCCCAGATGAGAGGCCCGGTCACCAGGTCACCCTTTTGAAATTCAGGGTTTCCAGAAGCAATAACTTTACCCACACCGTAGGCATCAATGGCCTGTGCTTGCAGAGAATCAATTTGAGAACAGAGCATCATCGACCAAAATGCTATTATTCAGAAACCTAATTTGTGTGTAATTAATTTACCGGGCCAGGACTAAGACGACTGGCGAAACTTATGGCCTGCTGGGAAGAGCTGTAGCTCTTCATCCGGTTCAACTGGTACGGATCAATGGAAACATAGATATTTTTAACCAGTACTTCTTTCTTCCCGGCAGACTCGAGCGGCGGTGAAAGTGCCTCGGACTTGATCTCGAAGTCGGACCCCTGTGGTGCTCCGTCGATGAAATGCTTGATGGCTATGTACCTATTTGTGATTTCTTCCATGGAGTATTGACTTCAAGAAGAATGAAAGGTAAGAATGGATTATGGAACAAATGAAGAGTTTCTGTAAAAATATGACTGGAAGGTTAATTTCCATCATATATACTGGTACGAGGCTGGTGGCCGGTGGGATGCACGAGGAAAAAATAAAAAGGAAAATCATAATAATTCTAAATCACATACTAACCTTTTTTAAAAAGATATTTGAGTTAGTTTGCACTCATCTCGACATTTCAATTATCTAGTATAATGTTATTGGGATTTAAACTTGATATCTATGATTTGCGCACTAGTCATTCCATCTACTGGATATCCCGAAAGGACTAATTAATACTAACTTTGTTATAGTATAATTAATTTTTTTAGTTTTTTTTTGTTACATATAAAAGATTTAGTTATAAAAATTCATTGTTTAGATTATCTTTTAAGTGAATTCGAAAAGAAAAAAATCATAGAACTCATTGAGAATCTGAGATCAAACAGATTTTATAAATTAAACCTTAAAATTATTAAGAACTTGATGTTTAGGACACTCGTACTAAAGAATGAAACTCATGAGGGCGTTTAGGACCCTTGCACCATAAATAATGTAACTCAACCCTAACGGTCGGGGAGTGTTTGGTTCAACGAAATTGCAATTTCATTCCTCATCAATTTCAAAGAATTGATATTGCTTTGTTTGGTTGATCTATTTTTTGACTGGTCTATTTAATTCATAATTGTAATTCATATGAAATGTCTCTTCTTTTCAAAATTCAGGAATAGGGATTCCTCTTAAGAAAAATTAGAAAACTTGTCCAACTCCAAACTTAAAAATTCTTATTATAGCATATCTTTTATTATTCTATATATATAAAAATAATTGTATATATTATTTTTTTATTCTGTACATTTTAATAGATTTTTTTTTTCTTATTAAGTTTTTTTTTTAAAAAAAAAATCTTCAAAATAGTTTTTTATTTTTATTTTAATATTGAAATTCTTTAAAATTTAAATTTTAGTTAAAAAATATAAATCTAATAATAAAATGAAGAATAAATAAAGAATATTTAATTTTTTACTCATTAATCCTTTTTTTCTATTAAGTTAATCGCATGTAAATATTATAAATCCAAAAATTTAAAAATTTCTATC
The DNA here is from genome assembly GCA_028571225.1 of Parsonsia alboflavescens. Classification (NCBI taxonomy): domain Eukaryota; kingdom Viridiplantae; phylum Streptophyta; class Magnoliopsida; order Gentianales; family Apocynaceae; genus Parsonsia; species Parsonsia alboflavescens. The sequence continues at coordinate 16,661,759 of JAOXNR010000029.1, forward strand.
CATCCAACGAAACATAGGAATAGATTATTAGAATCACAATTCTATTCTTTGTATATTCTATTCATTGTCACTTCCATTCCAGCAAACTAAAGGCCCTATAATTTCTTTTTATGATGTATTAAAGAATGTAACACAATTAATAAAAAAAAAAACTATAAAATACATGAAAATTTTATCTAATATAGTATTCAAAGAAGATTTACAAGAAAATAACTACTAATTTATTTCTTTGAAAAAAATGAAATAAGCTAATTTTAAAGGTTAAAACTTAAAAGATGCTATCCACTACTTCCTTTGTTCGAAATTAAATGTTTACATTTCTATTTTGGATAGTTTGAAAATTAATGTCCCAATTCCTAATTAGTTAAAATTTTCTTAAGAAATTGATACGATTAACTTTAAAATTAATTAAGTCAACTAATTTTATTAAAGTTCATGCAAGTCAAATTGAAATATTCAATTTTGAATGGAGGGATTATATAAAAGCAGATAAGGGGGCAAAAAAAAAAATTGAAAAGCACGTATGGAAAAAAAGTTTTTTTATTCAGTGGCTGCATGTATTTTTGTTTTCTTTCACTCGTCTTACAAGTCTCTTAGTTCTTTTTTTTTACTGGTATATGACATATTTAGTACAGAATTTCCTTTATTCGACATATTTAGTACTGTTCATTTCAATGTTTAGCCGGGAAAAGCACGACAAAAAATTTGCTCGAACTGTACGATCCCTCTATCATCCTATAATGAAAGGTGTGATCCGTTAGTTCATGATCTGTGAGGATGTTTTGTTAGATGCTTCATTTTATTTTTTCAGTGAAGCCGAACATAAACCTATGCTCTGATGGACGGATGATTCACATTGAAAGCTAAACGGTTCGATTCTTTCTTTTTTCTCTCCACCCTTACCAAGCCACCTACGTGGCTTCAATGAAGTTAACATTAATGTACAGTTTTTTTAAAAAAGTACTTCATCAAAACACAATAATTTATTATGTAAATATTATAAAAATATTTTAGAATTTAATTAGTAACATTTATTAAATTCTTTGCTATCCAAATCCTTTTACCTTAAATCCATAGATTTTCCCCTCTTAATCCTTTTATATATTTACTAAATCAAACTTTCATTTTTTCCTTTTAAAGTATATAAAATTAATAATTTCAATAATTATAATTTAAATTTCTTGAAAGCACGAAAATTAGAATAAATATGTTTTTTTGGTAAAAAAAACCTTGGAAACCCAATAATACTTCACCCATCAAAAAATATATATTTTTTGATACAAATCTTTTGAACCCAAACAGAAACATTTTAACTATCTTTAATAAACTTTTTAAATCTTTTCATTAGATAACTCAACAGATGTTTTATACAAATACTTGAATTTACAACAACTAAAATATATATATATATATATGTAAATATATAGATTTGCTAGGGTGCGCTTTGGAGCGTATCTTAATGTGCGCTCCAACCATTACCGTAACGGAATTTTTGCTCCGCTTGGTTGGCTGCAGGATCACTGTAGCAAAAATTTCGTTACGGTAACGGTTGGAGCGCGCCTTAGCAAAACCGATAAATATATATAAGATATTAAATATTTGAATTTCTTGAAAATGACTATGCTTTATATATGTAAATAAAATAAAATATTTACTTCAATGGAAAACTATCGTAATCTTTTAACTCATGCAAATGCCATCGTGTATAATGAGCAATAGACACTTGAGAATCAAATCAAGCACATGACAAATGATCCTCATTCCTCTACTCTCAGTAACTCTTCAACTAAAACCCTGTTCTTTCAGTATAATTCGCAGATTCGGGGTGTGTATTAATAATGCTATATATGATTAAACATATATAAAATCAATCTTAACATATAATTACTGATATATTTTTGCTAATTTCCTGTAAATCTCAACGAGAATGAATGCCTAATTTGAGAAATAAGGGTCATGGGAAATATGATCCGAAGCTCTGATATATAGAAATTACACGTGAAAGATGATTGATTCCCATTACTTACTCCTTGGTTTTAAAACGATTATCATCCAGGATTGTTTTGAAGAAATTAAGGTAATCAATATTGTACTTTTTTCCTTTCTCAAACTCTTTTAGTGGTTGAAAAGGAAAATTAATAAAAAGGGTAGAAAAATGAGTAATTCATTAATACCTTTTGTTTTAAAATGTATAAACGATGATCATTTAAAATTAAATCTCTTCCTTTAAATGACAATCATTTCGAAAGTACAATATTTGATCTTAAAGTAATTAATAATTTCACGATGGCTTCATGATAACCATTTCAAGTTTCGAGCTGAACTATCTTTTTTCCAACGTTACCGCCAAGAAACAGTCCCAGAAAAGCACAAGGTATACTTTCTAAACCATACGAAATGTCTTCCAGTACTTGGATTTTCCCTTGGCGAAGGTATTCAGCTGTCTCTGAATGGAAATTTTTGAAGACTTTCATTTGATCAGCAGCCAAAAATCCTCGAATTGTTATCCTTCTGTATATTATATCAAGCATGTCAGGAGCAGCACGCTTCTCATTCCCCGAATATTCAGAAATAACACCACAAACTGCAATCCTTCCAAAAGGTTTCATATTAGCAACCGCTGCTTCTTGCATTTCGCCTCCCACATTATCAAAGTATATGTCGATCCCATCGGGGAAGTACCTATTTAATTTATAGTATGGAGCCATAAAAAGATTTATAACTGGTCAGCAATGCCTGCTAAGGTTTGTATTCAGTTTTTAGAAAAACGAAAGTAGAATATCATGGAGAGGATGCCACGTATATGAAGGGAATCGAACCTTCTCAGAGTTGACTTGAGATCTGTTTCTTCTTTATAGTTAAATGCGTCATCAAAACCAAGCTTCTCTTTAACCAAGTCTACCTATAGTAATTAAGCAATTCAATGAATATGTGTTAGGATTTTTTCAGTGGTCTTAATGAAAATTATAATGCATTAATTGAAATTACTGGATATTAAAACAACCTTTTTTTGGCTGCCAGCACAACCAACCACATAGCATCCAACAATTTTGGCGTACTGCCCAACCAAACTCCCCACGGAACCTGAAGCAGCAGATACAAACACCGTTTCCCCTTTCTTTGGTTTACATACCTCAAAAAATCCGCCGTATGCTGTAAGTCCACTGAATGCTGCACAGCAGATTATTATGTAAAAAACATGAGCAGGGAATGGACCAAAAAAAATTCCAAATCAGGAAGAAGAAGAAGACATGTGATCAAAGGCTCACCAAGAACTCCCACATGGTAGGACAGTGGAAAGCCCATTGGATCCAACTTATGTAACATGCCACCCTCTGCAACCACAGTGTAGTCTCCCCAGGTGAGAAGACCGGCCACCAGGTCACCCTTTCGAAATTCAGGGTTTCCAGAAGCAATAACTTTACCCAAACCGTAGGCATCAATGGCCTGTGTATGCAGAGGATCGATCAATTAGAGAACAGAGCAAAATTCTACTATTCAGAAATGTAATTAATTACCTGGCCAGGACTAAGACGACTGGCGAAACTTATGGCCCGCTGTGATGAGCTGTAGCTCTTCATTCTGTTCAAATGGTATGGATCAATGGAAACATTGATATTTTTTACCAGTACTTCCTTTTTCCCGGCCGTCTCGATCTTTACTGGTGAAATGGCCTCGGACTTGATCTCAAAGTCAGACTCCTCCGGTTTTCCATCGATGACATGCTTGATGGCTATGTACCTGTTTGAGATTTCTTCCATGGAGTTCTGACTTGAAGAAGAATTAATGAAATGTATTAATGGATTATGGAACAGCTGAAAGTTCACTCCTCATGTGAAATATGATTGATTGGAAGGTTAAATGATGAGCAATAATAGAAGAAGTAGTGAAGAGAAACGGGACAAAATGAGCATAACTGTTATAGTAGTTAGTAGATTCCAAAGCCCCGGGCGGCAAGCATAAAAAATAACAAATATTCCCTCGCTATATGGAATTGTCCGTTTTAAATTGTTTTACACGTATTTTTTTAAAAAGTTTTAATTTAATTAATTTTAAGGTTACAATATCATTCTTCTTAATAAAAATTTAATTAAATTAAAAAATAAAATATTCACAAACAAAAAAGAAAAATGGAGTACTAGAAAGTAATTATTAATCCCGTAAGACGGCAGAGCTAAACAATGTTTCTTTTTGTGTTGTGAGGTCTCTTGTGGTTATCGATAGACCTATCAATGTAACGGGGCGCTTGGTTCCGTCACCTCGACTAGAGTTTGGTGAGTGAGTTTTTACCGAGTCGGTAAATAGGCCCTTATTTGGTTTATTTTTTATTTACCATTTTAAAACAAGTTTAGTTATTTAGATGCATGAGTTTTATTTATTTTTTAAATAATATTTTATAAATTATAATGTAATCTATTAGGAAAAAAAAAAATACTATGTCAAAAACTGCAAACCATTTTTCTTCAAGTTTTTTCATTATATTATTTTTTGTATTAACTGTAAAATTTGCATTTTACGTTATGTGTTGCTTTGGGCGTTAGATTGAAATATTACATTGGAAATCAAATTATTATTTTTAGTTATTTGATTTTTTTTTGAATTATTTAAAAATATTTATATGAGTTAGACACATCAAGGATAAAAAAAAAATGTCTCATATATTTGCTTATAGATCATCTAATATACTTTTATGTAATATTTTTTAATACACCAACAAAAAGAATTTATTGTATTTTAAAAGATTAAGTATCCTTATAATTTAATTACTATAAAAAATAATTAAAAGATACATTTTATTAATATATTAGAGACTGCTAGAAAAAAAAAAATTATATTAAAAATCTGAAGTCATCGTCTAGGTACATACCAATTGGTTTGGGTTGGACTGCTTTGAGAATGGACCGGTGCCTGCAACACTATTGTCTCGTTTTCAATCTAAACCTAAATCAATGATGGATCATTCAGAGGTTTCCGATCTTCTACGAATACACACTTGTCATTTTTAATTAATTTCATAGTATATTTTAAAATTAAATGTTAGGGATATTGATATTTGATCTATATTTTTAAAATATCTCATAGCAGATAAAAATGATTAAATTTTGGAAATGAGTAAAATTTTAAAATTTATATTTTTTATAGAATTGTGAACTATCAAATACAAATATTTTAAAATAAAAACAAAGATTGCAAATCTTGATTAGATTTTATTTTCAAATGCAATCTACATAAAAGTAAATAGATTTTTACTGGACTGAGTTTTCGGGCTACTAATCTCAAATTCTAAAGCCCATTAATAAATAAGATTTCGATCCCAAATACTTGCTAAGCCCATTAAAAAAACCATCCAGAGTACATCCATTGACAACCCTTAGACAGCCCAACGGTTTAATCGTGAACAATCCATTGTCATAAAGTCCAACGGTCATCTAATTCTAATACAGCTCACTAAGTAACGATTCTTGCATCTAAGGTAAGCACTAAGCAGAACATACAGACCAACTCAACAAGCGTCTAACGGTCGGTTCAGCACATCCCACCCCAACACCTTTCTCGTAAAACCCTCAGTTAGGGCTTTTCCCGCCCTCTCTTTCTGTAAAATTTGTCTCTGCATTTATTCCCATTTCAGTGATTCAAACTTGTTTTCTAGGGTTTTCAATGTGTATTTTTCTCATTCTTTGAAAGAAGAGAGTAGAATTTCCTTCTAGCCGTTACAATGGTGTCGCCAAAGCAGTTGTTGGCCATAGTGGAAGCTTCGCTGCTCAGTCCAACACCTCCAACTCCATCCCAGCGGATAGAGCTCATCCACGCCATTCGCCAATCCCTTCCTTCTCTTCGCTCGCTGCTTTCATATCCAGTAAGCAAAGAAAGACTATTCTAGACAGCACAAAATTATTGATTATATTACTGGTATGCCCAATTCTTGCTGATTCCACTCCTGGTGGTCTGGTTCCAAAGTGTTTTTATGGATATGCCTTTCATAGAATTCTGTTTCTGAACATTTTTTCTTTTGGTTAAATTCTCTTTAGGTAGGAAAGGGAGTTGTTTTAGTTTCATAATTTCCTTTGTCGTTGTTAATTGCAGCCTCCAAAACCATCAGACCGAGCCCAAGTACAAACCAAGGAAGTGAGACTTCCAGATTCTGTGCCAATCACTCTTGATGATCAGGATGTTCGAATTGTCAGATTTCATTTCTTTCTCCTGTTTCAGATTTACATCCTATGTTTCTGATGCCTTTTTTTGTTTTTTTGTTTTTTCTGTTTCTTGTGAATCTCCATTTTTTACTCTCCAATTCAGAACTTTTATTGTTTGTCAAATGAAGTAGACAACAGAATATAAAACCAATTTTAATGCTTTGTTTGAACAGACTTGTGCTTTGGGTGACAACACTCTTACCTACAATATTTTTCCTTCCCTTGTGATAGCATATAGGATGAATCAGCGCCACTTTTCAGTGATGTGAAAGTTGCACCTTGTACAGCATCCTCTTGTTATAGGTTTTATTTAGATGTGCTGCACTTTTTTGGCCCCTTTTTGAAAATATAGAAAATAGACATGTTGGGGGGGGGGGGGGGGGTTAAAATGAAGTTGTACAGGGTTTTTCCATGTTATTGAATTCTAATTTCTCTTTCTACGTTATTGGGCAATTTTTCCCAGCATATATGCATTATGTTGTGTCATGCTTTCTCTCAGGTATTTTAAATCTTGATTCTGAATTTAAAGTTTTGGTCATATGTTGCAGTTGGATTATTCATAAATGTTATTTCTGCTATATCCATCAAGTTATTGTCCCAGAAAATGTTAAACATAAAAATCTTTCATATTATAAAAATGCTGAAATTAGATATGGTAGGAATTGCAACACAAAAGTAGTACGAAGAAAAGTTGAGAAGAGGAATGATAAGCTATGAGCACCTGTTCATTTTGGGAGGTGTGTGGTTAAAACTATTACCAGAGGGATGTTGCTGTTCGGAATGTGCATGATATTCGGTAAATATAATAAGAGGGATGAGGAAGTTGGTCCTACATGCTTTGCTGCAAACACATAACTGCTATTTTAAAAGATACAGATAAATGACTTGGTTGTTCTTTATGCTCTTGTGGTATGTTTTGTTTGTTATTGGAAATGATTGGTTTTGCATTTATTTGTTTTTCTAATTGTCACTGTCTGTTATGGATTTCTACCTAATATGTGTTATCAGTTCTGTTGATTTAAACTTCTTGTAATGGATTAGATTTGATTTTACAAGCCTTTTATTTACTGGTTTCAAGCATGTTGGAATTTCAGGCTCTGAAACTCAGTGATGATCTTCATCTTAATGAAATTGACTGCGTTCGTTTGCTTGTTTCTGTCAATCAAGAGGTAAACTTTCTGCCCTGTTATTCACTTACATTTTTATATTTACATTTCTTTCATGTCTATAGCAACTGAATGAATTAGGTATGCTAGTTTTCTTTTCATACTCTTTTAGATTATAAGCAGTGGCCATTTAAAAGATACTAAAGTGTTGTTACTCTAATATTTAGCTAACTACTTTATCATAATTCAGTTTAGCTTACTGGGAAGAGACCCTTCAGAAATTTTACGCCTTGCAGCAGGTCTCTGGTATACAGAAAGAAGAGATCTGATGACAGCACTTTTTACACTGTTAAGGGTACTGGAACATTTTTTGCTTGATTTGATTAGATTGATCGTAGTTTTTAACTTGTTTTTCCTGTGTGTTATTGGTCTTGTGAAGTATAATTCATTTGTTCTTTCTCTCTCACTTTCCTTCCTTTTGCAGGCTGCTGTTCTTGATCAGGGACTTGAAACGGATCTTCTGGCTGACATCCAAAGATGCTTAGAGGATCTAATTGGTGCGGGAATTAGACAGCGGTTCATCTCACTTATAAAGGTATTTAGACTTAATGTATTTTCATTTGGCAATCAAATAAAATCTCTTCCTGTTTCAAAATTCTCATGTGTCTAAAAAATTATAAACTATGAATATATATATATATATATATATATATTGCAATATCTTTTTGTGGTTTCTTCTCATATTACTGAATTTGCCAGGTGGATTGGAATGTTCTGAATCACCACAGAGAAATGTACTCACTGTGCAAAGATGATTAATAACCTGTTATGGAAATAAGTTTTATTAAAGTGTGTAATCTATCTTGATATTATTAATATATAAGACCCTTGCATTCTTGTTAGTGCCAAGTGCATCATAGTCTTCTTGTCCTCTGTTTCTGTAGGAATTAAATAGAGAAGAGCCTGCTGGTATGGGCGGACCAAATTCTGAAAACTACATCATTGACTCAAGGGGTGCTCTGGTGGAACGACGAGCTGTTGTTTCTAGGGAAAGACTCATACTTGGTCATTGCCTTGTTCTTTCTGTTCTGGTTTTGCGGACAGGTTGTATAAAGTGGGACTATTTTTTTCTTTGATAATGTCTCTCAAGCTTTGCAGAAAAATTTCAGCAAAAAATGCTGGAATTCTTGAATTTGTTGCCACGGTGGCTACAAATTCCACTTATACATTTAGATTCACGTAGCTGAATCACAATTTGATGTTAGTGCACACAATTATCAGTTCTGTTGTCCATGAGGCTATAGGATGCTCATCTGAATCATAATTTTATGTTGTTGCATGTAGTGTTACCACGGAATTTGATTCCATGAATCATAAAGGGGGTTTTCTTTGTCAGAGCATTTTGAATTAAGGTTGGGTTTCCATTGCCGTTGTTTTGGTAGTTTTTGTAGTTCTGTGGTTCATCTACTGGTATTCTTCTATGGCAAAGCATCAATATCTCGAGTTCCAATTCAATATCCTATATTTCTGAGATTGATGTTTTGTTGTTTACTGAGTTTTTGTCACTCTTACTTACTATATAATTTCGGGAGTTTAATTTTTTCGCTTTTTCTATTGAATGTTGCTGATTTTTCATCGATCTGGGCCATTTGATTAGAATTTATTTAATCCTGAAAATATTTTTAATTGTTGTCGTCTTCTTATACTGACCTTCCTCTTATCTCATACTGGAACTCAAGGTCTTAGATTTGTCCATCCATGTACTATTTTGCAGTTATGTATCTTTCCCGTAATCCTTGAAACAAGGATTTTAATGACGGTGGAAGTAAATTCGGTCCTTTGAATTACTAATGAATGAGCTCCTTCCTTTCCCCCTTTTCCTTGATGAATCATGTCAACTCAGTGATATGGTGTGTTTAAACTGCCATTGGCTGAGGATTTTCAGTTTTGTCAAATTGTCTTCACTGCCAAGTTCTGCATCTCATGTTTATCTTCTAGTTATTATTTTCTTCTTGTTTGGCTTCCGTTTACTGCATTACCTCCAGATGGCCATAAAGTCTTTCTTTCTTGTTTTTTGTTTTAATGTGGGATTTATTGTGGCTTATATTACTTGGGACTGCATCAAAAGCTAAATTTTGCTGTCTTTCTTCTTAGTTAATAATTTTTGAAATGGTTACTATGGCTTTGAAGAATTCATTGTAGAATTTGAGTCATTGGGAGTTGCTCTTTGCAGGCCACAAAGATATAAAAGACATCTTTTCTGCTTTAAAAGACAGCATTGAGGAATTTAATGGTTGCACTGATATTTTGAAGCATCAGGTCTGTAGTACTCACAAACATTTTCTTTTTCTAAGATTGTTCAACTTTGTAGTCTGACATTTATTTGTTTCGTACGAGTTACAAAAACAGTAAAAAGTAAATTCAGGGAGTGGCTTTTTGCACCAATTCTTTGTGGATATATTAAAGTTCTGATAAATAGGTTTCATGCTCTGCCTCCTCTTTTCCTCCAAATATCTAAATTTAGTGAACTATTTTCTTAGGACAATAGAGTTAAAGAGAGAACTGATACTTGTACCATCATTTTGGCCTAAAATTTAATGTAATATATAGAAGTAAACTTTTGCATTAAATATTGTGTTAGTTATTCTTGGGCCTTCATTTGTGTCCTTTGGTGCAATCACCCTACTTATTTCTTATTGGTCACAGCCTCTGTCCGTGGTTTATTATCCACACATCCTTTTGGGTTCTCCAAAATGATATGTTCATTTTTTTGATATAAATTAATTTTCCCATAAAGTACCGTAAGTATCCTCTTTATTCTTTAATTGAAGGATAAATTCCAACTAACACATGGGTCCTATTATTAACTATATTAATAATAAGGGGCTCAATAGAGTATCTGCCTTCATTCTTTAATTTGTGGACAAGGGAGTATTCTTTCTTTGGCCTAGGGGTCTTGGGGCGGGAGGGGGAGGGGGGTTTCTTCCCATATCCTTTTCCCCACCCTTTTCTGTGGAAAGAAAATGACCATAAGAAGTCTTGTTTGTTTTCCCAGAAAAAAGACATGAAGAAAAAAATTTAATTAAATCTTGGTACTGTGTCATCTGTTCTTTTGCACCTGTGCAGTAGTCAATCCGCAGAGCTGGTGTGGCCTTGCTCATCTACTATTATTACTCATGTATAATAATAGTACAATCATTTCATACTATGAATTTGTGCACCAATTCCTAAATCTATAGCATTAACTGATATTATATGTTTTTCTAGTATACTGTACCTGCTATGATTCAATCTTTACATTCCTGTTATTTTTCTAATTATTCATCTGCTGTTTTTGGCACATGGTACAAATGATCGTTTTCATTCTTGTATACTGTACCTGCTATGATTCTATATTTATATTCCTGTTATTTTTGTACCATCTTTATATTCCTGCTATGATTCTATCTTTATTTTCATTCTAGTATACTGTACCTGTTATTCTATCTTTATATTCACCTGCTGTTTTTGGCACATGGTACAAATGATCGTTTTGATTCTGCAGGTCATATATAGTCTTCTTTTTGCTGTTGTCATCGCTCTTATTTCTGATGCATTGAGTGCTCTACCTGATAAAGCTTCAGTTCTGTCTCGTGATGCTTCATTTAGGCATGATTTCCACCAAACTGTAAGATGAAAAGCAATTCCTCTTTCTTCTCTTGCGGTTACCTGTTGCTTTCCTCATTAACCTTTCTGTTAGGTAATGACTGCTGGAAATGATCCAACTATTGAGGGCTTTGTTGATTGTGTGAGGCATGCATGGTTAGTGCATTTAATGCTAACACAAGATGAGGTTGATGTGAAGGAGATGTTACCTGGTACTTCACGCAATGATATGCAGTACATTTGTTCATGCTTGGATATCATTTTCTCCAACAATGTTTTCCAGTTTTGGTTGGATAAGATTCTTTGTACTGCAGCTTATCAGGTTAACTTTTCTCCTGTTCTGACATTTAAAAGTATCAAAGAATTGCCATTAGCTATCTTAATTGACATTTCAAGTTCCTGCTTTGAGAGCCTGGTACTTTTGCAAAATGGAATTTGTTGGATCCCCTTGTTTCTTTTTATAGATTAGTGGCTTTGGAATGCTGTGTTCTCTGCGGCCTCATCTTTCTTTGGATATTTCACAGTTTTTGTTTGTGCTCAAGTCTACTATTGTGTTTTACTGAAGTTTTCTTTTCTGTATGCAAGACAAACGGTTTTTGTGCTAGTCTTAAAACATCTGTCATCTCATATTAGCTGTTGGTTACTACCATTTACTCATGTCATTCTGTTTGGTAAACTTTTGGTCTGGAGATAATTATGCTGAACTTTTGTAAAATTTTATTGATAATTAAGGACAAATTGACATGTTTGTTTTGTTGATCTGTTTTCTCTATTGGTCGGGTTTTGTGGTTACCTTAATACTTTTTGATTTTTGGTTTTTTCTGGTTCTCTCTCTCTCTCTCTTTTCTTTTCCTGGTGTTACTTGATTTTGTTTACCTTTGGATTACTGAATTTGCACCTGTGACGACCTACCAACCTGCTTCAGTTATTCTTTGGTTACTTTCGCAGAATGATGACAAGGATATGATCTACATGTATAATTCTTATCTTTTCAAACTGATTATTATTATTTTTTTTGGTGCTCTCTCTCTCTCTGGTTTTTTTTTTCTTTTCCTGGTGTTAGTTGATTTTGTTTACCTTTGGATTACTGAATTTGCACCTGTGACGACCGACCAACCTGCTTCAGTTATTCTTTGGTTACTTATGCAGAATGATGATGAGGATATGATCTACATGTATGATGCTTATCTTCACAAACTGATCACTTGCTTTCTCTCCCACCCACTTGCTAGAGACAAGGTAAGTTGACATCATCTATCGGTATGTTCTAGCACCTACTCTTTGGGTGCTTGCTTTTTGAGATTAAGTTAAAATATCATTAAAACAAGAACTTTTATTTGGCAAAGTTATTTACTTGTTTTAGAAATAATTGGTCTTATCAGATGGAGGGAGAGCAATCTTATTTTACTGGTTTTTGTTATCATGTATTTTCATTTCCTTTTCTTCATTTTAATTTGCCTTATTCATGGAATTGACCAGAAGTTGAGTCCAATATTTGCGAATTTTACTACTTGAATGAGTTGGCCAAACCTTAAATTGCTCAAATTTTGATGCACTAGCTACAGTATTTCTTTTAAGAATCATGGTAGTACATCTAGTGTGACGTAGAGGTTCTTGCTCAAACTATATTAAGCGGTTGTAGCTGCTGGTGATGATGTTTCTGTTACTTGATTATTTGGGTATAAATGTAAATTATATGTAAAAGAAAAGTTTTTGAGTTATGCTTTTTCCTGGTATGATTCAACATGTTGAAATGAGTGGTACAGGTGGTTAATCTCCATCTCTTTGTTTGGGTTCTTATTCTGTTTTTATTTTTTCTTTTGGCTCCCGATAGAACTACTCTAGTCACACTCTATCATGTGATTCAATATAATGAATGCTGTAGTTTGTACCCTCCCTTGTTTGTTAATGAAAGTAGTCTTTGTGCTAGTGAACTCTGTGCATTCTATATGATTATCAGCTTTTCATTTTCTCATGCTGTTGGACAGGTTAAAGAAGCCAAAGAAAAGGCAATGACTACACTTAGTCCATACCGCCAGACCATATCACACAATCATATGGTGGATGGTTCAGATTCTCAACAAGCTACTGGGAAATTGCCTCAATCTTTTATCTCTTTATTAGAGTTTCTTAGTGAGATCTATCAGGTATATTTTCTGTTTTTCGTTTTTTAATTCCCTTCTCTGGTTTTTGCAATTTTACTATCATTAGTTGGTATTTTGATGCACCTGTATCTAAAGATATTGCTTTATAGCTTGATGAATATTGACATATATGTGGAGATTCATTTTGGAGTTTTCTTAGTAAATTCAATAAGCAATGTGATGAAGCATTTCTTCTCTTCCAATCTCAAACTTAAGAAAGTTCATATTCCTAGAGGGGATGGCACATGTAGATCCATAAATTGGTGTTTAGTAATCTCAGACTTTTTTCAGTACGGATTTCTGTTTAGTAATGATGGTGGTGGCTGTTGGGATACTACTGGTGAGAGGAGAGCACATTGATGAACGAAGAGAAACTGCACAAAGTTTGATTATTGGCTTCTTTTAGTGCATGTGGATCACTAATAACATTTAATAAAAATTAACAGATTCTTTATAGGGTTTTCTTTTTTGATCAGATCATTGGAAGGAAAATTCTCCGGCAGGGGGCAAATGACTCTGGTAATATTGCCTGCTGAGGAGAAACAAAAAAAGGAACTAGGTACCGAAAAAGATCTAGTGTGAAGTTCATGGGGTGAGCTTTGGCAATTGTCGTCCACTTGCTTATGTCCTGAGCAACTGGTTAGAAATTCTGATATCCATTGAATATAACCTTTGTTTGTTCCCTGACTTTTTCATGGGGGGCTAAAGTTCAAATGATAGATGTGCCTTGGTGTTTGTTTGCTGGGGATATTTTGGCTAACCCAATTTGAAACAGAAATTTCTACTCGAGTTTGACTACCTAGATGAATATGATGCTTTATCGACCATCCTCTTGGAACTTTCCGTGTTTTATCCTCATTTGTTGACACTGTTAGACTAATGAACAAGTATATCATTTAACAACTTATTGTGACACTGCCAGTTCATGATAACCTCTTTCCCTTGAATCGGAAAGCTCACCCAACAAAGGAAAACTGGGAATGAGTTATAACCATGTTAAGCTGCAAACTTGTAGTGCTCCTTTCTCTGTCAAGAATAAAACGCAACAGAGGAAGTCGGAATATCATATGATACTGTTCTGATTATACATAAATATGTGTTTTCCAGAATGTTACATGTGCTAGGACCGTCTTTGTTTTGGTCCGAGAAGGAATTTAATGCTTTTCTATTCTTGTTTAATCATGTCTTTGTTCTATCTTTCATTAGAAGGAACCTGAGTTGCTGTCAGGAAATGATGTCTTGTGGACTTTTGTGAACTTTGCGGGTGAGGATCATACCAATTTTCAGACTCTAGTGGCATTCTTGAAAATGCTAAGTACCTTGGTATGGATGTAATCATATTTCCATATGGCCTGTGAAATTATCTTTACTTTTTATCATGATGAAGTTAGTTTCTCAAGTTTGCAAATTACTACTTTTGTTCAGGCTTCCAGTCCAGAGGGTGCCTCAAAAATTTTCGAGTTACTTCAAGGAAAAGCATTCCGCTCCATTGGGTGGAGCACTTTGTTTGATTGTTTGTCAATATACGAGGAAAAGTTCAAGCAGTCTCTTCAGAATCCTGGATCGTTATTACCTGAGTTTCAGGAAGGCGATGCCAAAGCTCTCGTTGCATATTTGAATGTCCTGAAGAAGGTAATTCACATCAGCCTGCATCATTGGGTTCCTTTTTTTTTTTTCTTTCTTTCCAGCACAGTTTAGAAACTTGGAGATGACTTATGATTGTTGACTTTTTGGGTTATTGGGCAACATAGATGGCATTGTAGTTTAACCTGCTTTATTAGTTAGTGTGTGTGATTTTCTCTTTCATTTTTCTTGCCCTAATAGAAGTTTGTTCTGTAACTTATGACTGTTGCTATGATTGTGCAAAGCATGAAGGTATAAAAGGCTTTAACAATATGCATCTTTTGTCTTAGGTTGTTGAAAATGGGAATCCAGTAGAAAGGAAAAACTGGTTTGCTGATATCGAGCCATTGTTCAAGCTACTTAGTTATGAAAATGTGCCTCCTTATCTCAAGGTTGTGAATATCAACTTTTTCTTTCTTTGTTGACACTATTTTTCCTTGTATTTTATACCCGTTGTACTAGAGAAATGAGTTGTGCTTCTGACTACTTGAACTTATGTTTAAAATAGGGTGCACTACGTAATACCATTGCTACTTTTGTGAAAGTTTCTCCAGTTTTAAAAGATACAATTTGGACTTATTTAGAGCAATATGATCTACCAGTTGTAGTTGGTCCTCATGTTGGAAGCAATGCTCAGCCAGTATCCACACAGGTATGTAATATGTATTGCATTTGAGGTAGCTTATTATGCTTCAAAGGATTACTTGAAATTAAGAGTATCGGTTTACTGAATGAAATACTTACCTTCATTATTTCTTCTTATGACAATGACTTAACATCTAATACGTAATGCATTTTCTTGATACCTTTCTGTGTGGTGTTGTGTATATATATATATATATATATAATATATTTTCTCTACTCTACCTGAAATGGATCCATCTGTTAGATGTAGTTATATTTGACATAAGAAAACAATATATTGCATCAATGATTTTGTTATTCATGATTGAAAAATAAAATTTGGGCATTCAAAAAATGCTTAACTAAATGATATGTTTGCCCTCTCTAGACAAGGGATATTTTTCTTTTTGCCACGACAATTACGGTACTGAGAACCTTAACCTCAGAAGAGGTTTTTGTTTGCTTGTCAACGGTCTTCTCTTCTCTCCGTCTCTCTTTTGTTGTCTTGTGAAGTTCACTATTTTGCTTTGAAGTATTATTTTCGAGGCTTACATCATATTGGTGTCTATAACTGCAATATGTGTAAGTTAAATATTTTCAGTTGTTGGTATTGAAATACCTGTGTCATGTTTCATCCATTTCACATTGAAGGTATATGACATGCGATTCGAGTTAAATGAGATAGAAGCAAGAAGAGAGCAGTATCCTTCTGCCATATCATTCATTAACCTGCTAAATTCTCTTATTGCTGAGGAAAGGGATGTGAGTGATCGAGGGCGTAGGTATTTTGACATGAAAAGCTTAATGATTCTTTTTTCTTACTTTACGACATGATATATAGATTTCTTATAAGTTGGGTGATATTTTGCAGATTTGTTGGTATCTTCCGGTTCATATGTGATGATGTTTTTGGACCATTCCCACAAAGAGCCTATGCTGATCCCTGTGAGAAATGGCAATTGGTTGTTGCTTGTCTTCAGCACTTCCAGATGTAAGTTGAGTTTGTTTTTGATTTCTTTTTATCTGTCTGAGTATATCTGGTATGTCGTACCAGATCTTCCTTTCGCTTCTCCATGGATAGTTTGAAATTAACTGCAAATACTATGTTATATGTAGGATACTAAGCATGTATGATGTTAAGGATGAGGATGTTGACAACATTAATGCATCTCAACAGTCATTGATGGGACAATCTCTTCCGCTTGAGATGCAGCTTCCAGTCCTGGAATTGATGAAAGTATTGCTTGTTCTTGTTGATGCATTTCCCCCATTGTCATTTTTCTTTTGTTGCTTGTACTTTACCTGCTGTGACAACTACACAGTTGTTGGAGTCTTCTGTTTTTTGTTCACATGAGTTACTTGTTATCTATCTACTTGCTTGAAACAAACCACCTTTTCCTTTCATGACTTTTTCTCCTTCTGCCTCCTGAACATCGAAAAGAAGTAACTTCCAGAATCTTTACCGTGATAAATTCATAAATTTCTGAACATGGCTTTGATATTTATATGATTATTTTCAGAAACACGTTCCTTCACATGTGGACTTTATTTTATTTATTTTGTTTGTGCTTTTCTGCTTGTCAATGATGGTCTCTGATGCGGTATGGTAAAATTCTAGTTCTTCTCGGTTTGGGCAACTAATCTCAATTATTGCTTTCCACATCATGAAATTTTCTCGTGTGAATTCTATCCCTTTGTTTTCAGATAATCTTGTCTTTTATGGATGGCTCACGAACTTTTTAATGTGCAATGTATTTTATTCCTAATTTCTTACTGGATTCTATGATTGAGGATAGTATGATCTGCAATATGATGTCATTCCTTTGCTTTTGGTCATCTGATTTTTGACTTTTAGGCCATGAACTTGTGCAATGTGCAATACTTTGTAATTGGTATTCCTGATATTATTTCAGGATTTTATGAGTGGGAAAACAGTGTTCCGAAACATTATGGGTATTCTTTTGCCCGGAGTCAATTCCTTAATTGCTGAACGTACCAATCAAATTTATGGGCAAATGCTTGAAAAAGCTGTTCTCCTCTCTTTGGAAGTTATTATTCTCATTTTGGAGAAAGATATTGTTGTTTCTGACTTCTGGCGTCCTCTATATCAGGTATGAAAAATAAATTTTCAGTATTTATATTGTTCTTATCTGTCCTTGTTTTATAATATAAGATGTCCATGTCTACTGCTTGCCCATTGGGCATAATGATCTTCATTTGTGGTTGTGCACTGTCATTGACAAGCTGGATGCTTGTTCTGTGAGTAGAAACTTGCTTAAAGTAGACTTGAAACCATCAATAACTTATCTTGTTTGTGCTTGTTTCTTATGCAGCCTTTGGATATTGTACTCTCTCAAGACCATAATCAAATTGTGTCCTTGTTAGAGTATGTCAGATATGATTTTCATCCACAAATTCAACAATGCTCTATCAAGATTATGAGTATTTTAAGGTATCCAAAATCGCTTTACTCTGATGCCTTGGTCTCCACTACCTCTTGGTTAAAACATTTCTGTGCCCCAGCACTTAAAAAGATTTTCTCATCTAATAACAGTTCTCGGATGGTTGGTCTTGTTCAATTGCTCTTGAAAACCCATGCTGCTCTTCCTATAATTGAGGACTATGCTACCTGCTTGGAGACCCGAGCAGAGGAATCCCAGATTATTGAGGATAGCAGTGAAGATGTTGGTGTTCTAATATTACAAGTTCGTCCCTATTTTCTCCTTCTTTCCATTGGCCTCCTTGATATACTTATCTAATAATTTTAATTAAAATTGCTGCTTAAGGCTATTTTATTATTAAGAAAAGTTTCTTCTGTTATGGCATTTCATGTGAATTAGATATGAGTGGAAACTGTTGTAAGTAGCAATAGCATGTACCTACACACACCTCTGCTCGGCCATGAAGCTTTGATTTCCTAGCGCATTTCTTGGTTCTTAACTAATTCATTTTCTGGGCAAGTCAATTTGCGAGTTCGGGCATTATGTGCCTGAAGGGTCTCTCGTTTTTTGTTTTTTCCTCTCTTTGGGGAAGATGAAGTTATTGGTAACTCTAATTGATCATCTCTAATTTCCCTGCTTGCAATCCTATTTTCTCCAATGCAGCTTCTCATTGATAACATTGGTAGGCCAGCCCCAAATATTAGTCATCTGTTGCTCAAATTTGATCTTGATGGCCCAGTTGAGAGAACGTTGCTTCAGCCAAGATTTCATTACAGGTGCTGGTTAATTGTATATCTCTCTCGCTCTCTCTCATATGTTGATATGTTATGTCATGCCTTGATCCTAATTTTTGCATTTTGTAATGGCAGTTGTTTGAAGGTCATTCTTGATGTCTTGGACAGTCTTGTAAAGCCTGATGTGAATGCATTACTTCATGAATTTGGTTTTCAGGTTGTGATGTTTGTTGATATCTGACATAGCGGAATCTTCCACTGGAATTCAAACAATGTATTTCTTTACCTCAATGGCTTATGTTCAATTGTTTCTTGCAGCTCCTTTATGAGTTATGTGTGGACCCACTTACTTTTGGACCTACCATGGACTTGCTGAGTACCAAAAAGTATCAGTTCTTTGTTAAGGTATTCATTATTCGGTGGTTTAAGATCTTTCTTAACAATTGATCATTATATTAGTATCCATTATTTTCTGAATCTATGTAATTTTTGGTAGCACCTAGATACATTTGCTGTTGCACCACTTCCTAAGAGGAATAACAACCAGGCTCTTCGTATCAGCAATCTTCATCAGGTCTAATGCAAACTCTTTTTTTTCCCTTTCCTCAAATGTGTGCTTGCTTCTCCATCTTGTTTATTTTTCTTTTCGTTTTCTCCTACTTAGTATTTATTATGTATTCAGTGGTTTGCAGTGGTGATGGTGATAGGAGTTATCAATTGTTATGTGCAGTTCACTTGATTAAATTCCATTTGCATATTCACATCTTTGAAAGTGATTCTCCATGAGATGTCTGTATCCACTAGTTGGTTAGAACTTCAAATATGGTTATGTCCAACTATCTTGGTTTCTGCATTGAATGCACTATCCTGTTTGAACTTATTTTGGAAAAGTCCATCTAGATTGGTTGATCAGTGACTGGTTGCTGTACATGTTTGAATATGTATATTTACTGCTGCTGTTTGTGGTCCCTTCATATCACCTATCTATGGGGGATAGATCAACTATTACCAAAATGTGGATGTGATCTACTGTACAAACTTCATCAGTTGGATTTTTACAGATAACAGTCAATGGCTTTTGGTTGATCTCTGACTCTTCTGACCTCTATTCCATCTAATTCTTCAGAGAGCGTGGTTGTTGAAGCTTTTAGCAGTTGACTTACATGCTGCTGATATGTCCAGTCCCAGCCATCGGGAAACATGTCAAAATATTCTTTCTCAACTGTTTGGTAGAAACATCACTGAGACCGGTACAGATCAAGATATCTCTAACCAAAACAGTATAGAAATTTCGAGGATCAGGGCAATCGGTAAGATTAAGGTAATGGTTGCTAATATTGAAAAGTATTTATTTCTGCAGTAGAATTATGTTCTTTCAAGCTTGTGATTCTCATTGAATTGTGTAAAAATTCTCTAATCAGTCAAAATGTATTTCGATCTTGTTAATATGATTGAA
>JAOXNR010000029.1:16706843-16719074 GCA_028571225.1 Parsonsia alboflavescens
CCATATCCCTTCTCTATTTCTATTTCTCGCGTCTTTTTTTCCCCCCTATTTAGCAAGCCTCGTCGAACACGTGTGGTACTAGTATTTATGTAGAAAACTAATTTTGGAAATAACTTTATGTTTAGAACTATATATATGTACATTCTCCGTATAATGAAGGTAGGTTTGGGAAATCTATATTTAATATATAAAAATAGCACCCAATACACGGAAAGTCGACAAATATCATTCTTTTAATGTTCAAAATAAGGTTTATCTATATCTAAATCAATTATTTTCTCTCTCTAATAAGATAAACGGTAAAATATTTTTTTTAAAAAAAGATAATAACAAGAGAGTCTCAACAAAATAATAATAATAATAATAATAATAATCTATATTATCTAAAACTAAAACTGAACTTACTCTTATATGAAATTAATATATAATACAAATAACTAATAGAAAAATATTAGTATAATATTAGTTTATCTAATAGATAGAATAAAAAACAATCTATTATAATAAATTTACAAAAAAAAAAAAATCAAATAGTATGTTAAAGAGATTCTAGATAAAAATAAATAAACAAACTCTTTTGACTTCCCAAACATTATTAAATCAATTAAGTATACTTAAAGGGTTTTTTTTAGGGGGAGGAGGGGAGGTAAATATTAAAATTTTCATTATCTTTTAGAAGACCTTTTTTTCCCCCGATTAATTTATATATCGAATTTTTTAAATTTATTTATATCAAAGAATCACGTAATATATATTATTTTATTGAATGATGTAGAAGAATGACTAAAAAATATAGCTCATAATATTTATCTACAACCAATGGTATGTTAAAAAATTGAAACAATTTAATTATGTTAGCTTCCAATTAAGATCATATAATACTCAACATTATTTTTTATTTTAAAAAAATTATAAGGGTACAAAATACTGACCCGACACCACTAAAAAAACTTATAAAATACTAGATTTAACATATAATATAAATTGAAAATATTTATGCTACACCGGAATGATATATATATATATATATAAACTAATACTCCCTTAGTCATTTTTTATAAGTCATCGATCGTTATTTGTAAAATTAAGAAATTTTTTTTTTTTAAAATACTCTTTATGCAAGATTTGAAGGGAAAAGTGAGTTTTGGATAAATACAAAATTAAGAAAATCTTTTTTTTCTTAAAATACCCCTTATGCAAGATCTGAAGGGAAAAGCGAGTTTTGGATGAAGAGAGATGGATAGCTCAAACATAATGAGTTTTTAATGACTTATAAACAGTGATGGAGATAGTATAAATTTAATTAATTGAGTTTTTCTTAAAACTAATTGATAATTTTACATGAGTATTTCTCATTTTTTTATTTTAGACAAATTTTATTTTAATCGAATAATAGATTACAGCTTAAATTACTTTTTTAAAAATATATTTTTATTTTATATTTTATACAATTATTATTAATAATTTTTTACACAATGTGCGGGTTGGAGATTTTTTTAAAAAAAAAAAAAGAAGAAGAAGAAGAAGAAGGAAAGAGATTTCCAATTCCAACGACAGAACAGAAGTCAGAAGTAAGTTTCGTCGAGGAAATTTACCCATTCGCCCTTCCAATCGTCGTACTTGGCTGCATCTGTAGAGAGAGAGAGTCGTTAACTGGTGGCTGTGTACTTGTGTTTCAGAGTATTTATTTACCCGAAGTGAAACACAGTGGAAAGATTTTTTTTCCTATTCCTTCCCTGGGCCGGGAGTTCACAGTCTTGTTGACTGGGATTCTTTATCCTTTTGGTGCATTGACCGTGATTTCATTTCCACTTTTGTTAATACTTTCATTCAATATTCAAGAGAGAAATACTCTGACTACGTTTTGCATTTTAATAAATTTGACTTTGTTTATTTTAGATAAAGTTATATCAATGTCTTTGTAAAAATTTAAACTAATTAAAGATAAAAGATATTTATTTTTAAACTATTCAAAATAAAAATATTCAGTAGATCTATAATGAATAGACTATTTTTCTCTCTAATTTAAAATTTGTAATTATTAATTTTGAATTATATGGAATTAAAAACTTGACTCCTTGGTTGGGTATTGAATATTCAATAACAGAAAATCCAAAATAAAAATAAAAAATAGTTCATTTTAAATAAAGAAAATGTTTTGTAAATTAATTAAAAACTTACATTGTTAAGTCAAAGACAAAGTAAATCAACTTTTTTTAATTCTTAAAATTTATCAGGGTAAAATAAAGAATTCTAAAAAAAAGAAAAAATTAAGTGTCCCTTTTTCAGAATTCCTTCGGAACACCTAGTGGGAGAATGACAAAGGTATAGACCTTTCAAATTCGAATTCCTCTAATACCGGAGACTCAAATAAACCATCATCCTCTACTTGAATTTAATAGGGATTCTAAAATAGAGTTATCATAAATATTGATAAAAAGTGCAATGGAATATTTGAAAAGGAGTGTATAATAATGGTTGAGGAGGAATAAAATAAATGCCCTTCTTTCTTTCAATCGCCTCATTATGTAAGTTACTCTACCTTTCTTCATCGAGACTCCAACCTCTAAACTTTTTTTCAAATGCAAACAATAAAAAGCAAACCCCATTTTGTTATCAAACTCAAAAGTCCACCTAGGGTTAAAAAACGTTAAAATTTATAAATATTTTATTTATCATGGATGCAAAATAATCAATACCCCCTCAAAAGAAAAGAAGAAAAAAATCTTCGAATTTTGTTAGCCAGACTTCTATTGATTTAAAAAAAAAAAAGGTAATTTGAAGTATTAAGAAGGGTTGAATTGTTTTTTTTTTTTTTTTTAATCTTAAACTTTAATTACTAGACCACAGCTTTTTTATAAAATAAAGTGTGGTAAATTTTGATGGTTAGGATTTGAGAGGGGTTGATGATAAATAAGAATGGTCAATGGAAGTGTACTGCTCCACGGACAGATGCCCGTGAGTAGCGGAAACTCAAGAAATCCTTGTTCTATTTACTCCTCCGTACAGGGTTTCGCTTAAAGTTTTTGAAACCCTGATCCATTGCCGCTTTCCTCTTTCTTTTTTTTTCCCCCAATATAATTTTACTCTCATTTTCTGATTTTACAAAAGAATTAATGTTGTTATATTTAAAATAAATCGATTCAATTTCTATTAATAAAATTTAATAAAGTCAAAATGAAATATTTATTCTTGAATAAAAGAAATATTATTTAAGCAAAGAAAGAAATCATTAAATTATCGTTTTTATTTTATAAAATTTGAATAAATGGATTGAAATGAAAGCGGGGGGAATCGTGTGAATTATTTGAATTTTTTTCTTTCTGTTTTACCGAAACTCTTTCATTTTATGGATTAAATTGTTCAGATAAGAAAAAAAAAAAAAAAGAACAAGAAAATATTGCATTTTTTGTATTTTTTAAAAGAAGATGCGAAGTATCGGAGAGTAGCATGCTCCTGCCGGTTCATCGCAAAAGAATTTGCAGGGCCAGGTAAGATGTCAGATCATTTCTCTCATGTTTAGCCTGTAATGATATACTAATATATATAAAGAAGCTCTGATTCGGTGCATTTATTATTTATAAAACTGAAAATACCAGATTAAACTAATTACTCCTTTCGGTCTCAAAATTGGCAACCCACTCACCGAAATTAATTTAATTAATCTCCTATTGACAATATTCTTCTGGTTAAAAACTAGATAGTCGAAGGAGATGACTATTTTTAATACTTCCTACTTACTTGAATGTCTTTTATTTCTCTTCTGAAAATATTTTTAATTTAAAATTCTACCTCTAATAAATATTCCATTAACACAGTATTCTAATAATATCTTTAATTTTTATTTATAATCAAAATAGACAATCATCTTTTGATGAAAAAAGCAAAACTTTTAAAGGATTTTTTCTCGATTTAATTTAAGTAGTTTTCTTTTTTTCTTTTTTTGGGTTTCTTTCTAGAAGATTTTTGTTCTATGTCTGGCAGATCTGCAGTTTAACGGTAATGTTCTTTTTGTGACGAATTAGGGCTCCAGAGATTAAAAGGTTAAGGGACAGAAACTAGTGGAGATTTGATTAGATCCTAGCTGTTTTCTCACCCTGACTTATTAGTACTACACGATACTGCTCCTCCTATCGATTTTCACTTACCATGGAATATTTGGACTGACTTATTATTATATATATATATATATATATTCCGCAAGAGAAACCAATGCATTTTCACTATTTATAATAAATCACCCGCTTTATCCAAATAAGGTTATATTTTTTTCCCTTAAAGTATTCATATTTATTTTTCTAATTAAACTTATGAGTGATGATTAAGTAATAGAGGGAATAAGTGGTTAATATTATAAAATTCATAATAAATTAATAATTATGAATAATATTTAATAACAAGAAAAATTAATCCAAATGACGTATATCTAATAACATTAGGATAATAGAACTTGCATGCTTCCTTCGTTATTTTTATAAATCATTTCAATTAACTTTTCTAGTTATTAAATAAGAGTTATTTTTATTAATATATAAGATATTTTACTATATTACCTTTATATTTTTCTTTTCTCTAAATATTATTGATAGCTTGACTGGAATATAAATTTAACCAAGCAAAAAAATATAGTATTTTAATTTTTTAAAATAAAGATCAATTGACTTATTATATTCAATGAATGGGGGACTACTTTATACTCCTTCTATCTGAAATTGAATGTAATATATTCCATTTTGAATTGTTTGGAATTAAATATCTCATTTCTTAAATTTATAAAAAATTTATTAAGAAAATTAATAATGTAATATATTAATTAACTAATTTAAACTTTTTATTAAAATATGTGAAAATTAAATAGAGATATTTAATTTCATATGAAAATAATATTTTAAAGGAATATTGCCAGAGTCTTGAGAATTTCTAAACGGATTAGGATTAGTCGGTTAGTGACTCAGTGTAGCCGTTGGAGAGAGACGAAGGAAAAATGAGATAATGGGCCATAGAGACATCAGAGTGGAATGGTTCCATCTTCGAACATGGAAGTAAAAATTTTCAGAACTTACAGAAGACGCCAAAAACAAAAGAAGAAAAAAAAATGGCTGGAGGAATTAAAATTATAAATTAGCAAACTATCTTGGTCAAAAACCCAATCTGAATCTTACACAGTATTCTTTGTCGGGTGCCAAAGTTTCTCTCTTTCTCACTCCATCACTCTGACCCGTCTTCCTCATCAGTCTCTCCTTGTCAACTTCCTTGGTGCCGTGTTTTTATTATTTTTTACGGGGAGAAGCAACTGAAGTGCAGAAAAGAAACCACCTCCCCATCAACCGTAAAAAGGAAAAGAAAGGAGAAAATTAAAAAAAAAAGAATTTTTTTTATAAAATTGTGGTAGTTGTTTTACAGTCAAGGACAACGAATCGTGCGGTTGACGAAGGGTTGGAAGGGACGGCCTTGGGGGTGCCGGGGGGTTGGGTGCATTTGTGGTAAAATTAAGGAATGGAGATTATTAGTAATTAATTAATAGTTAATAAAATGGAGGTTGAAAGTTAGGGAGGAGAGAGAAAGATAAAACTGGGGTGTGAAAGGAGTGGTGGGTTTGGTTGCAAATGGTAGTAAAGCAATGTCACAAGATTCTGAGGAGATAAAGACGATTGAGCAATGGAAATGGTCTGAAATGCAAGGTCTGGAACTTGTTGTGTCAGTTCAATCCGACTCAGACACATCCTTTAAAGCCTGCAACAACCACACATCAACAACTACTAATACTTCTTCTACTACCACTCCTACTGCAGCTACTATTGATCAATCGGCAGCAACAAAGACGGATAGTACTCAACAAGTAAGGCAAGTTCAAGATTCAGTGGACAGAGGGGAATTCAGTGGAGGAGGGGAGAAAACTAAGATGGAGGCTTCTGATGGAAAGAAGGATGGAAAAAAGGATGCGGAGAAGCCCGGTTTGCCGCCTCCCACAGTTGGGTTTCTGGAGCTTTTCAGATTCGCAGATGGGTTGGATTATGTTTTGATGACAATTGGGTCAATTGGAGCTTTTATTCATGGCTGTTCGTTGCCGTTGTTTCTGAGATTCTTTGCTGATCTTGTTAATTCTTTTGGAGAAAATGTGAACAATGTTGATAAGATGACACAAGAAGTTGTGAAGGTAAACCAATTTTCAGCCTTATTCTTGGGCTCTAGAGAATAGCTATGGTAAGAAATGACGCCGATGTTATCATTCTTTTTTTTTTATTTACTTGATGGTCTCTTGCAGTATGCGTATTACTTTCTTGTAGTAGGAGCTGCAATATGGGCATCTTCATGGGCAGGTAAGATTTGTTCAATACATTAGAGGGCTTCCCATCAAGTTTCTGGATTGATATTAACATGCTTGAATTGGCTGCCGCAGAGATATCATGTTGGATGTGGACCGGCGAGAGACAAACCGCAAAAATGAGAATCAAGTACCTAGAGGCAGCTCTGAATCAAGATATTCAATTCTTCGATACAGAAGTCCGAACATCGGATGTTGTTTATGCCATCAACACTGATGCAGTGATGGTGCAAGATGCCATCAGCGAGAAGGTAAAGAAGAAACCTAAAACTCCTCTTCAAAGATTTTATTATTTGCGAATAATGTCATGGATTATAAGCACTGATTTCTGCTTCGTCTGCAGTTGGGCAATTTCGTACACTACTTGGCAATTTTTATTTCTGGATTCGTGGTGGGTTTCACTGCAGCTTGGCAATTAGCTCTGGTAACGTTGGCTGTGGCTCCTCTCATTGCTGTAATTGGGGTCACCGGCACCTCCACATTAGGCAAGCTATCTGCCAGGAGCCAAGAATCGCTTTCAGAAGCTGGAAACATTGCAGAACAGGTGAAATATTGGAAGTTTTTGCTTGAGTAAAATTCCTTAGGGTTTTTTTTTATCAATGTTGTTGATTCAAGCGAATTTGCAGTCAATTGTTCAAATTCGAACAGTTCTGGCATACGTTGGTGAGTCAAGAGCATTGCAGGCCTACTCCGATGCTCTAAAAGTTGCACAAAGTCTGGGTTATAAGACTGGATTGGCAAAGGGTTTGGCCCTAGGGGGTACTTACTTCACCGCCTTTTGCTCCTATGCTCTTTTGCTTTGGTATGGAGGCTACTTGGTTAGGCACCATTTCACAAACGGAGGACTCGCAATAGCCACAATGTTCGCGGTTATGATTGGAGGGCTGTACGTATCAAGTATTTAGATGCCAAAGACTTACAGTGAATGGGCTTTTGAAAAATGAAGAGGAAAAATAATAAATTTGTTTAATCAAAGTAGTCATCTTTTCTTTACAGGGCTCTGGGGCAATCTGCTCCAAGCATAGGTGCTATTGCGAAGGCCAGAGTTGCAGCTGCCAAAATTTTCCGCATGATCGATCACAAATCAAGTATTGACAGAAACAGTGACACGGGTTTGGAATTGGATTCTGTTACTGGTCAAGTGGAGCTAAAAGAAGTGGATTTCTGCTATCCTTCTAGACCAGACAATCAAATACTCAACAACCTCTGCCTCACTGTTCCTGCAGGAAAGACCATAGCTTTGGTCGGGAGCAGCGGCTCCGGAAAAAGCACTGTGGTCTCTCTCATCGAGAGATTTTATGATCCCACTTCAGGTATTTCCCATAGATGATGATGACAAGCTTGGTATCCATGGCCAGATATTGCTAATATTTTGTCCTCAATAATGGCTATGCAGTTGAATTTCACTTTTCTAATATCATGTATTCATCGGGTTCTTTTGTTTAGGAAAAAAACTCAAATTAACGAGTAGTTATTCTGCAGGGCAAGTTCTGCTAGACGGGCATGACATAAAAACTCTAAAGCTGAGGTGGCTCAGGCAGCAGATTGGTCTTGTAAGCCAAGAGCCAGCACTATTTGCCACCTCCATCAAGGAAAACATACTGCTAGGCAGGCCTGATGCAAGTATGGTTGAAATTGAGGAAGCTGCAAGAGTTGCAAATGCTCACTCTTTCATTGTCAAGCTTCCGGATGGCTATGACACTCAGGTTAGCTAATACATTTGATTGCAAAATCATTTTCATCTGTCAGATTCTAAGAATTAGCAACATATGTAACTCAATCAACACCTTCACTTTAGATATTTCCACTTGGACACTACTCAGTTATGGTGGTAGGTCATTTTTCTTCATACAATTGCCCAGAGAGATGCAATTGAAGGCTTCTTTCTATACTAATGGAAGACACCAGACGATATTTCCACCAGTTACAGGCGAGAAAGCAGTTAAAAGAGATTTGTACATAACAATAAAGGGCTAGGTTGGATGTTCAGCTGGTCATCATTCTGCATTGGTCTTTGTCTTACCAACTGACGAATCTGATTAAGCTGCTGAATATTCAGAGACTTTTACTTATCCGCACTTTCCACATATAAGCCTGCACAACTTATTTGGTCAACTGATGAACTTAAAGTAATTGAATATCAGTGTTGGTAATGCCCTTAAAAAATTTGACCTCAGTTAGGTCAACAATGCATGTGCAGGTATGAGCCTGGTTTTCTTTATTATGGTAGGAGGAAGGAATTTCTTAACTTGCATGTTTCGGGATAAAAAAGGATGAATCATGGAAAACAATGGGAAATAAGAGACCATAGGTTGTCATGGTGTTGTGTATCACAATAGAACCTCACAGAAATAAATATCTAAATAGTATGATATGTGGTTCAGATAGGTTTAGGTGGATGCAGTTGTTGAGATGTAAAGAAGAAATTGGTTTCCTAATTGTGTAAACAAGAAAAACCTGTACCTGAAAATTCTCTCTGGAATTTTTTTATCAATTAAAAGACAAACTCACTGGGCAAGGTCCTGCAACAAATTCCAGAAAATGCTAAAGCATTCATTTTCCAAATTCTACAGAGTTGAATTTTTTAGGCATTCTGAATAAAGTTTTATTTGTCTGTTTTAGATTAGAATTGTGAACGTAAGTTGGCTGTGAATTCTAAGGTTGACTTTAAAAGTTTTTTCTTTTTCTGCCCCTAAACTTGTGAAACCTAGCCGGAATGCATGCACAGCTTCCTCGTGCTTTCTTCCTTGCTAAGCTCTACAAGTTTCCTGGAACTGTTGCTAAGACTTAGTTTACTGGTTTTTCTACTAAAGCCTTTTCGTTTGTTGTTTAGTTTTTCTCCTTTAATTGAAAGATTACCTTTAATTTGAGGACATAATGGACTTCGAAAAAATTGGACCATGAAAAGAATAATTCTTCTGTTTTTCCATTCCTCTTTGGGACATGGTAGGTAGGAGAAAGAGGATTGCAACTCTCGGGTGGACAGAAGCAGAGAATAGCCATAGCAAGAGCAATGCTCAAGAATCCTTCAATTCTGCTTTTGGATGAGGCAACTAGTGCTTTGGATTCTGAATCAGAAAAGCTAGTGCAAGAGGCACTAGATAGATTCATGATTGGGAGGACAACTCTTGTAATTGCTCACCGCCTCTCCACTATCCGGAAGGCTGACCTGGTGGCTGTACTACAGCAAGGTAGTGTCACTGAGATTGGAACACATGATGAGCTCATTGGCAAGGGAGAAAATGGTGTATATGCAAAGCTCATCAAGATGCAAGAAGCAGCTCATGAAACAGCTTATAACAATGCCAGAAGAAGTAGTGCAAGGTAACTTCCAAAACCTTAGTCCACATTGAAAGTTTCAGCAATTGACTTCTGTTAATTTTCATACACCTAATTCATCACTTTGAAATCCTAATTTTTTTGCAATGAATGTTTGATCAGAAGGAGATATTCTTTCAATAACTTTCTTCTACTGCTGCAGGCCTTCAAGTGCAAGGAACTCTGTCAGCTCACCTATTATATCCCGAAACTCTTCTTACGGCCGTTCACCATACTCACGCCGACTATCTGACTTCTCCACCTCTGACTTTAGCCTCTCTCTTGATGCTGCATATCCTAATTATCGACATGAGAAGCTTCCTTTTAAGGAGCAAGCCAGTTCCTTCTGGCGTCTTGCAAAAATGAACTCTCCCGAATGGCTTTATGCACTTGTTGGTTCTATAGGCTCTGTAATTTGTGGATCGCTGCTTGCATTCTTTGCCTATGTCCTCAGTGCTGTTCTTAGCATCTATTACAATCCAATCCATGCTAAAATGATCAGTGAAATAGCAAAATACTGCTATCTTTTAATTGGTCTCTCTTCTGCTGCACTTATCTTCAACACTCTGCAGCATTTCTACTGGGGTGTTGTTGGGGAGAATTTGACAAAACGAGTGAGGGAGAAAATGTTGGCTGCTGTTCTCAAAAATGAAATGGCATGGTTTGATCAAGAAGAGAACGAAAGTTCTAGAATTGCGGCACGGTTGGCTCTAGATGCCAATAATGTCAGGTCTGCTATTGGGGACAGGATATCAGTGATTATGCAAAACTCAGCTCTCATGCTGGTTGCCTGCACTGCTGGTTTTGTATTGCAGTGGCGCCTAGCACTTGTTCTTGTTGCCGTTTTCCCTGTCGTGGTTGTATCAACCGTTTTACAGGTCTATTCTACATCCACAGCTTGCTATCAGTATATGAATCTGAACCTTGTTTAGTCAATTGATTACCAAGCACAAACATAAATAAATTTTAGCATCCACTTAGAATGAAAAAATTTTCAAGTTGCAGATAGGACAGAAAATGTGCACTGGAAATATATTGTTCTCACAACCTTTTGTTAAACTTTGACAGAAAATGTTCACGAAAGGATTCTCGGGAGACCTAGAAGCCGCTCATGCCAAATGTACACAATTAGCTGGAGAAGCTGTAGCCAATTTAAGAACTGTCGCAGCATTCAATTCTGAATCAAAAATGGTGAGCCTGTTTACTTCCAACCTCCAGACACCCCTGAGGCGCTGCTTCTGGAAGGGACAGATTGCCGGAACTGGATTTGGAATTGCTCAATTTGCCCTTCATGCATCCTATTCCCTTGGTCTTTGGTATGCCTCCTGGCTTGTCAAGCATGGCATCTCTGATTTCTCCAAGACAATCCGTGTGTTCATGGTCCTCATGGTATCCGCCAATGGAGCGGCTGAAACTCTTACACTAGCCCCTGATTTTATTAAGGGTGGCCGAGCAATGCGTTCAGTTTTTGAACTTCTGGACCGTAAAACTGAAATAGAGCCTGATGATTCAGATGCCACTGCAGTCCCTGACCGGCTTAGAGGGGAAGTAGAATTCAAGCATGTAGATTTCTCTTATCCGAATAGGCCAGATGTGCCCATTTTCCGTGATCTTTGCCTGCGTGCACGAGCTGGGAAAACTCTTGCTCTGGTAGGACCTAGCGGTTGTGGTAAGAGTTCAGTTATTGCACTTATAGAAAGATTCTATGAGCCATCTTCGGGGCGTATTATGGTTGATGGAAAAGATATCCGCAAATACAATCTGAAGTCATTAAGGCGCCACATTGCACTTGTACCACAAGAACCTTGCCTTTTTGCTACATCTATTTATGAGAACATTGCCTATGGAAACGAGTCAGCAACTGAAGCAGAAGTCATCGAAGCAGCAAACTTTGCCAATGCACACAAGTTCATCTCTTCATTGCCTGATGGATATAAAACATTTGCAGGAGAAAGGGGAGTTCAATTATCAGGAGGACAAAAGCAAAGGATAGCCATAGCTCGTGCTTTCTTGAGGAGAGCAGACATAATGCTGCTAGACGAAGCAACAAGTGCCCTGGATCCCGAGTCAGAAAGGTGTGTACAGGAGGCTCTCGAGCGGGTTTGCTCAGGAAAGACTACCATTGTGGTGGCACACAGACTATCAACCATCAGGAATGCCCATGTGATAGCCGTGATAGATGATGGGAAAGTAGCAGAACAAGGTTCTCATTCTCATCTCTTGAAAAACTACACTGATGGGATTTATGCACGTATGATCCAGTTACAAAGATTTACTCATGGCCAAGCTGTTAATATGGCATCCGGTTCAAGTTCTACACGTCCCAAGGAAGATCAAGATGGACAATGAGGCCAGAAACAAAAAATGCTGGACCAAAGCAAAAAAAAAAAGGAAAGGGATCGCAGTAGCAAAGCACTTATTGCTCATACCCCCTAAATGATTTTTTCTCACCTGGATTTCTTGATTTTGTTTACTGTTTGGGTATAGCCTAGAAGAATGTCTCTTATCTAATTTTGTATCATCATCAACATCGTCATAATCATATATATATATATATATATATATATATATATATATATATAATTTTT
>JAOXNR010000029.1:16749202-16761355 GCA_028571225.1 Parsonsia alboflavescens
TGCTGTGGATTTGAACTTGAATTGATGTGAGCAGTAGTGAAGCAAAGAGGGAAACAATCAAGTAGAACTTTTCTAATAGCTGAAAACTTCTGTAATGCATCTAGAATAGACTAGAATCTGTAATGCAATAATTTTATATCATTGGATCATTCAATAGAACTTCTTTTGTCGTCCAAATTTTATACAATGTGATCAGGAAATTGACACATATATACATGCACTCTCACTCAACAATTTCAATTCGATTCTCCAATTATCCTTGTATAATCCCTATGGTTCTTATTGTTCTAATGTCTGGTTTCTACAGTGCCTCTTTTTAGTTCTCAAATGAGATTGCCTCTGCAAAAATGACTGACTGACTGATCGAATCCCTTTTTCCAAAAACTGTCTTCTGGCTCAACTTATTGTCTATCTATAGATGGTTTTTCTGCTCGTCGACTTGCAAGTTTCATTCACAGCTACATCGATGCTCAGAGATTTCTTTGGACAGGTTTCTGCAGAGCTGAGACCGCATTTGCAATTATTTTCCCAATGATTTCATGGTTTTAGGTGGACTGGTATTCTATGTTCTTGTTAGTTGATAGATTATTACACTGAATATCAATTTACCGTGACACTGATAGATTCTATATGCAGCAGTTTTTAACATAATTCCTTTATGCTGTACTTCTGAGTCCTGTCCTTATATTTCAAGTGCAATTGAAAATGTGTAAAACTATATATTGAGTATTCACATGCATATGCCGCTTGCTTGTAATTTTCAAATATAACATCCTGTTGAGCTTTTACTTTTGTTATCATTGTTTCCGCTAAAATTGTTTCTTGAATAAAGATGCTGGAAGCATCGTTGTGAGACGTGGTTCCAAGGATCCATCATTATTTCCATGAAAGTGTAAGTAATATTTCTTGCTGCATCCATCAAATTTATTATCCATAGTGTTTACTATATTTGGGATAAGGAATAGAAATCCAAGGACAGTAACCCATCAGGTGCCAAGGAAGGGAATTCTTGGGTCAACAGAGTTCTTGAGTGAACTTAGCATGTATGTTCCTCATTGCCATGTGCTTTTCAAGCCTCTCGATTATCTTCTGCATGTCAAAGCTGGCTGGGAGAGAATTTGGTCTTACCAGGTGGTGGTACCTGGACCCTTGTGGCTGTCGACAGGGCAGCTCGAAAGAATTCTTGGAAGCAGGAAGGATGATAGCACCCTATAGCATTTTGTCTTCTTGTTGCTTTACCAATTCATACTCCGGTTTTTTAAGTTAATGGGTGCAGTGCACATCACTCCTGAAAACATTAGTGTTTCAATTTCTCCTTTTTTTTTTTTTCAGAAAAGTTTTAATCAACTTTTGTTGTTCCAAAAAGAATAGGGTAAAAGGTACTATAAATATTTGAATTTTTTCATTTGTTGGTTTAGACTTTTTTTTTTTGACATTTAAATTTTAAAAAATTATCACATTAGACATTTCCATCTATTTTGATCATTTAGTCATAAAATTACAACCCATAATATATTTATAAATCTAGAAAATTAAAAAAAAATGGAAATCAATATTACCAATGGTAATATATTTAAGAACTTAAAAAATTTTTTTAAAAAATGAGGATCAAAATTATTAATCATAATATATTTAGGAATTAAAGACGTCAATTATCCATTAAGATTTCCATTTTTTTCAACCAAAAAATCAATGATTCGATCCAGAACATCAATTTATAATTTCACTCGAAATTAACTGTGGATTCAAGATAACAGTAAAAAAAAAGACCGTAATCCCATGCTATGCCGCCGATAAAATCATTAAATGGTACGAAATATGAACGATAGCGTCTCGGCTAATTCCCATTCCAATTTGATTTCTGAAGGCAAAAATAAATACTTGTGTATTTAACAAGAATCCTTACACCAAATCGATCGATCATTCCAAGAGGGGAAAGTGGACATTGGAGGCTTTCCTACGACTTGCATTGTAGCCATTTAAAAGAACGAATCATTTAGATATCTACTACTACTGTTAACTACTGGGTACGGGTTTTCCAAGTCCAGTTAAAAGAGAAATTGAACCCAGTAAAATGAGTCACCGACAGAGCACGGGGAGGTATCAAGTTTTAAGGCAAAATGGAGTCACGTACAGTACTGTACCCACGATTCCCGGTTCCATTCTTGGCTCAAATTATAAAACAAATTCTCTGAATCAAGGTTAGCTCAAACCAGATTGTTCGGTTTCTCATTTCCGCTTTCTCCTACGTCTTGCACCAACACGGCAAAAACACAAATCACCAACTCCGCTCTCAGACTCTGCAACACCGAGTAATAAATCATGCAATTTCCATACGGAACATTATCTTAAATGCTACTGTCAGGTTGGACCATTTTTTTCTTCAGTAAGCCAACTAGGAGAATAAATCCATGACTACTTTTCTTTCCTGACCAAACTTGAGTAAGCCAGATAATTTTGTCCTACATTCCTGGCCCAATAATTCCTTCCTGTACATATGTAAAGGTTTCCTTTATCCTTCAAGTGAAGTTGAGGATTGAAACTGTAAACACAATTATTTGAGTAGTGAAAAAGAAAATTTTGGGCATGATCCGAGAGGGAGAGATCCGCACACGCGGGATCTTCCTCCCTCTGGTCCCAAAACTGTCAACAGAATAGCGAGCATACTTACCAAGTTGTAAGTCAGGGTACAAGACGTACTCCCTAATTTCTCGGAAAGGGAAAACATCAAACGAGTATTTTAGATGAGACTATATCATAAGAGCAACAGTTCAAAAGGGCTGCAAATGCCAAATGCCAAATGCCAAATACCAATGGCCCCTTCTTGACGAAGAAGTTTTATCTTCTCTGAATCTAATCCTCTGCTCAAGTAATATCTCCTTTATGCTGGGCCTATATCATCAACAATCCGCTGTTCATGAGTGGCCTTTATAGATTTCTACATAAAATTCTCGCCTCTTAGAGACTTCTACGAGTTAGGACAAGGAAGGAGTAATACCAAGACAGGAAATGTCCTACAACGACCTTGTGCATCATATAGAACTCTACTTAGAAATTTGGCAGTTGATTAAACCACATGCTGGCTCTGTTAGCATATTTATGCTGTCTTAACCGGGAATACCATGGTTTAAGATAGAATTTCGGGAATTAGGATTGTGAATCTCAGTGTCATGCAAGTCTAAAACTAACCAAAAACAGAAAAACATTGCAAAAGACTTATCTTATCAGGGATAGCAGTTAATGAGGCTGAACTAGCACCTGTACAGATGGACCCAGGCTCACCCTCCAAGAAATTTCAAATCATGTGTTTCCACGTCCGTCACCTCCTACTATAAATTCTTCCTAAACTTCGGAGACCACCTCACAGAATTCGAATTCAAACAAATATATTTACAAAGAAGAGCTGTCTATTTGCTACAAAGAATGTCAGATTCTTACTACTACCATTTGAAAATGTTCATGCAGAAGACGGTTGAGGAAGAGAGGAGGAGGGGTTTCTGGGTGCTTAAGCTAATC
The DNA here is from genome assembly GCA_028571225.1 of Parsonsia alboflavescens. Lineage (NCBI taxonomy): Eukaryota > Viridiplantae > Streptophyta > Magnoliopsida > Gentianales > Apocynaceae > Parsonsia > Parsonsia alboflavescens. Next base: position 16,752,719 of record JAOXNR010000029.1, read on the forward strand.
ATCAGAAAGTTGCAGACTCGTCTTCAACTTTCCTACTCTAGAAGGCCAAAAGGAAATGCTCTCAAATATGATGGAGGACTGAATGCAACTGAATTGCTACCAGAAGATGTGAAAGAAGGACATTTTGCTGTTTTTGCAGTCAACGCTGAGACACCACAAAGGTTTGTTGTCGAACTGGAGTTCTTAACAAACCCTTCATTTTTGAGGCTGTTAAAGCAGGCAGAAGAGGAATATGGATTCAGACAGAAAGGTGTTCTTGCAGTCCCATGCCAACCTGATGAGTTGAAAAAGATTCTGCTGCAAAAGGTTGGAAGTAATGCTGATACTGGAGATTGCTATTGCCCCTGGAAGCCCGAAAGAGAAGCCTGAAGTTTAGACAGATGCTTAACTTGTTCAGATTAGCTTCTCTAACACTATCTAGTCATCAAGATCGGAGTAAGATGCAGACTGTTCTTATAACCTTTCATTCTTTGTTCTAAATATTATTGTCATTCATTTGTAAAAGAAAACAACAGAAGACTTGGTAATTATTGTTTGTTTGTAAGAGCCTAAATATAGAAATTGTAGTGCTCGAGGAATTAATAAATCTGTGAAAAGTGTTGCTCTGGATATTAAGGAATGATGTATTGTCACAACAACTACAATGGTTGAAACCGCATCTACTTCATTGACCAACAAAAACTTCCTGCAGCCATGTTATTCTGTTTTTGATGCTTCAAGATCCCCCAAGTACAGTTCAAAGCAAAATTATTATGCAGTATTATGTGTTTACACTTTCAGAACAATAAAACAGATTGTCCAACACTAGACTTCAAATCTGTACTAGCTAAAAACAAAAGTCCAATTAATAAAAATTATAAGATAGCAGATGTGAAGTCTCATTTGTTTCTACATCACACACCTTTGAGTGAACAAGAAATTTATGACAAATGTGTATCTTGGAGTAATATTTTATGAAGGAAAGAAAGAAAGGGTGACAAACAGCAGACACTACTTTACCTCAGAGCAATTACTTGAGCCCACTGGTTCCCTTAAGCAGCTTGCTATAGCCATGACAGCAGCTTCAATAGATGAATCTTCTCCCTATTTCAGAAATTAGTTATTGTATCATCTATTTTGGTAGCCTTGTAAAAATGCTGAAGAAATTGATTATCACGGATGAAGCAACAAGTTTACCTTCTCTTTCCAATAGAACATGTTTCCATATTTCCCAGCCAAACGGCTCCAGAAACTTCGTGGAATATCTAGATCTACCGAAGCACCAACATTGAAATTTAGTATGTTACCTGATAAAACAGAAAATCAAATACCATAAGTCAACGTTAAGATTTTTGTAATGAGAATTGATTGGGTAATTTACCAAAAGTAGGATCAGCAACAAAAACAATAGTTCTATCATCCACATTCCAGAAATCTCTAATTGCTAACCCTGCAAAAGAGTTGGAACAGAACTATATCATTTAAGGGACAGATAAACTTCAAAACCTGACAAAGGTAAGTAACCATACCAGGTGTATCCGGATAGTTCTGTGCTAACACCCTCAACTTAAATCCAGTATCCTTTTCAATTGCATCAATTTCCTGTGCAAGTCTTTTCTCCTGCACAACTTTGACACGATTAGGTTTCTTTCACCAGTTACCTTCATTCTTAAGTAAGTATAATAACCTTAAGGCCATCAAAACATAGATGAGGCTTTCATTCAGCATGCTCATACATAAGATTCTTGTGGGGGGAGAAATAAAAGGGTACGATGAAACAAGCCATCACTTAATTCAACCAGACATTTCTCAAGAAAGTTGTGTCTGAAGCAATCAATTCTCATGCACATGGGTTGCTCTAAGCAATTAACAGAACAAAGATGGTAACTTCGAAATAAATAGCCTTTGATTAGTTTAGCAACAAAATTTGATTCCACAATATATGTATTTGAATAACCATGACATGACAATACATCAAGGTAAGCCGTAGCATCTAATTCTCTTCCTTTGGGGGTAAGGGAGGGTGGGAGAAGTAGCTAACATTACCCCACTACCACTACATTACACATGTATGAATCATTGACCAGTACTACTACTAGTTGCACGGCGCACAGCGGTCCATATCTCCGATGCTGCACGGAGAATGGCGCCGGAAGCAACCCCTATGGCGAGGGTTGGAGCGAACCCTGGCTTGGAATCCACCTTCATTTCCAATTGAACCAGGCGGGCATTGATGACGTCTAGCTTTTTCGAATTTTCGGATGATAAACCAGTGCCAGTGGTTGGAGCTCGGCCGCCTGAAGAAGAAGAGACCATCATCCTAAAGAGTGCATTCTGGAGATCATCAATAACTTTAAGAGATGCTTCTTGGGTTTCCATGCCTTGAGCTTCATAATGCGCTACCAATTCTCTTGGACTCGGTAAGTTCCTTTTCTTCTTCATCTTTTCGGGCTCGGAAGCCTGAGAAGGCGTCCCCCGGCGAGTTGTTCTTGAGGGATTGTTCCCTTCTCAGCCTAAATTACGAGGAGAATCATGTACAGTTGAATTTGAACTTCTACCTCTGTACAAGCCCGATTTTGGGGTTTTTGGGATAAGATTCTTTCCGGGCAGGAGGAAAACTTGGCCGGAAATGCTAATCTATAAACCCCATAGGAAAGATTGACCAATCCAACAATTAGTTTGGGCCTCAAAATGGGCTAATGAAGATCCACCTTGAGATGAGACAACATTTGCTTTTAAGGTCCAATTCAAGTTCGTCCCACACTATAGGCTTAAATTTTTATACCAGTAGATATGTTTGAAGAGATAATACAATCCAAAAATTGAATATCTTATTTTTTAAATTTAATTATGTGTTTTGAAAGAAATTTATATTATTATGTATGAAATTAATTATTTTTTATATAAATTAAAATAAAATATTCAATTTGATACGTGAGAAATAATACCTTTTATTTTTCTGAATATTTCAAAAGGAGTGACGACTTTTATAATAAATAACTTTCATTTTTTAGTTCAATTTTAGCAAATCTAGGGGGAAATGAGATGTATCGAGATATATAGTTCAATTTCAAAAGAAAAGAAAAATGTTTTAATAAAGGTTTTGGTTTCCCTTCTAAACAACCCCCAAGCGGAAAAAAGAGAGAGAAATTCAGGTAAATTGTGAAGCTCAAAAATGAAAAATGTTAATAATCGTAGGCAATACAAGTCAAGATTAAAGAAAGGGGTAAAAGAACAGGAGCAAATTATCTAAAAAATGAAGAAAGAAACCAAAAATCACCAGACCTGGCCCTCGGAGAGGAACCCAGCAACGTCAATAACAGGAGTGAACTCTCTAGGAAGCAATTCTGGCTTGTTAACCCGAACCTTTCCCTCAGCAATTCCAATTCCTACAAATTTAATTGCAGGGAACCCATTTCAATACCGAGCAACATGACTGAAATCTATGGACTATTGCGGCCAAAACAAACAAAAGAGGGTAAATTTTGAGGGAATTCGTTCACTCAAGACCACAGGGGCACTGAAAGAAGACGACGGTGTTTTTCCTTCCTTATCCAAACCTCAAAAATTCTTTGCTCAAGCGAACTCCACGTAAACAGAAGTTATCGAAAAAATAAGTAGTCTTAGTCAGGCACTCATGTATACTAACCCGTGAGAGACATTGCCAGAGCCAGAGAGCCTGATAGAAAGAAATTCAAAGACATGGATTGGATATCAGCAACCCATTTAGAGGACGGCAGCTGATGATGATCGGTTGGCTTCTGTTTATCGATTGTCAATTTGTTGAGCGGCGAAAAGGCTCTGCATTTGGTGTGGCCGGAGAATTCTCTTACCTTAGGGGTCTGAAACCTTGCTAGAGAGATGGACGAATGGAGAAGAAAGGCCATTATTCTCTGCACTCACTTCGACAGTCGTTTGAATTGACGCAGAACACACCAGTAGTTCTAGTTTTGGTTCGAACAGAACACCGAAAGTGAACTCTTGTCTGAAATGGTTTTTTGATCTTTATTTAAAAGGAGCAGTAATGGTTTTCCACAACAACTTCTGACAGTTTTACAGTTGTTCATTGACGTCAGGCAGCACATTCGTTCGCATGTAAAACGGGATTAACATTTATTAAGATAATCTTTTGCTTCTCCAGTGCAGGAAACCAACCTTTCTTTGTAGATTCCAATCTCTAATAATTTCAAGTCTCCCAACCATTTTCTTAATCCAGAGAAGAGTTACTGATATTGAAATTGTTTTAGCATCGTAATCATAAATTCATATGCTTTTTTTTTTTTTTAATTCTTAATTCTTGGCAAAAAATCCTTAAACCTGAAACTGAGAGCATCATATTTTGTCTATTTGGCCTTTTGTTTGCTCTTTGATGTGTGTATTTCCAGACTTGAAAATAAGAAATAAGAGTAAGAATCAGCAGACAGAAAGAGGGTTAACGATCAGCCCTCGTCTGCAGCGATGACTTTCATTCACGGTCCATCCCATAGTCAGCTGCCATTCGGTGACCATCAATTCGAAGAACATGATCATGAACTACTAACCTTGTTCTGCTACATGACACTCTGAGCAAAAAGCCCAAATGGGTTTAGCATGACCATGTACAACCATCGAATAGAAAAAATATATATGTAATTAAAAAGAAAATAACCAGAGCAATACTTAAATTCTGAAGGATGTACTGCATAAACTACAAAAGATAATTTTTTTTAGTTTTTGTTAGTATTTAATTAGGATGACAGCAAAGGTTAAACCATAACTGTTTCTCCGAAGAGTATCAAGTAATAAAGGGAACATAAAACTCTCTGAAGAAAGAGCTAAGGGAAGTAGACTGGCCAATTGAAGTAATACGAATCTCGCATCTCTTTGTCGTTGCATTGGTTCCACTGCAAAAAATATGAAAATAATTTTAACCAGGAAAGAATTTCACGGTCGTACTAGCTACAATATAATGCTTAATTACTTATGGACTTGCAAAATGCAAAACGAAAAATAATGGGGAAACGATCAACATGACCACGGGGCAGTTGCTAATCCTCAGTAATAAGAGAAGAGCAAAAACATGTATTGGTATGAAAAGAAAATAAATGAAACTCAAAGCAAATATTACCATAAATTTGTAGGGCTTTCCCTTCTCAAGTGCTTTCTTCCAGTGATATTGTTCATATAGCATTGCCTTGTCATGCCAACTGTACAAATTGAGATGCAGAACAAATGTCAGAAAACACAACTTAAAGACTGAAAAATGCAATCCTCGAGGCCCTCAACTCAAAACTGCAAATTGCAATAACCAAATTCTCAGTCTACAGGAGTGTGAACGTTACCAGATAGCAAATTATAAAACAAGTCAGTCATGCTAAAGGTCCCAGAACTCTAAAGGCAACACAAATGATGAAATCCTTGCATAAACTAGCTTTGTCTTCGGGCAACTCTGGCATGTCTTTCTATCTATAGGACATGACCAAGGATGTAAATTTCAAACAAAGATTAAAAAAGCCGGATCATATCTATCTGAGTTAAATTGGAAATCACTTTCCTCAAACTCCTGCATTTTACCCTGTGCTTTCCAATTATTTGCAAGATCTTTTCACATTAAGTCATCCTTTTATTGTTTATTTACTTATGTGGCTTTCGATTTCTTATCCACTCCGCACCCACTGTCGGCAATTATTAATTTCCTCCAATGTAAAAGGCTGACAATCTATCACTGAACTATGGAGAACTGATCTTCCTGGTAACTTCAACCCCAACCGAAAAACACCACCCAAAAAAGTAAAAATTAAAAAAGAAAAATCGTGTTTGAAGAAAGATCAGATTAGATAAGTTACTGCATATAAATCAAAAACTCATCATATCATAATTTTCATCCAAGAATTCTTATTTCCTACAAAAATTAAAATGAAAAAGAACCAGTTAAGAAATAAACTAACACTTCCAAACACATGGCGGGCTATAACCACCACTATTCGTGCCCAGCAATGTCACCAGGATAAAACCAAATAGAGACCCCAGACTCAAGGAATGCAATTACAGAATCTTCCATATCGTTACGAAACTGATTTCTTTAAGCAAATGCCTATGTGCAAATCCTTACCCAAATAACAGACTTAAAAAAGTTAACTTAAAACTGCATTAAAATACTCCCACCAAAAATCAGTTTTGACCCCTGAAGTGGTCTGTTCAACATTAACCATACACTGCACATGACTTGAGTCCTAAGTCAATTGCCACACTTGCAAGAATCATATCAGGTCCAAGAAAAAGAAAGAAAATAAAGTAGCAATCTTGCCTGCTCAAATACAAAGTATGCTCAATTAGACATACGTCACATGCTGAACGGTCATAAATGTTTTATCACTGAATAGTGGAATCACACAGATAATAAGTCTTCAATGCATAAATGAGCATAACATTTTCCTCTTCTTGGAATTAAAATGAAAAGGCACAAGAAGTTAGCTTGTCCATGGCAAGTACATATGTCAACACAAGTATCCGTATTCTTCCAGCTTCTCAATATGTGTAATTATGGAAAGACATATTTTGCTGAAAATCCTGATATTTTCCAAGTCCTAGGTTAAAAGGGTAGGAAAAACTGTAGTTAGGAGACCGCATTTTGGACTGAACGAAGCTATCCATGACAGAATTTCCCCTTCCATAGCACAAACTTGTTTCTCTTCATCTTTCATCTTAATAAAATTTTGATAAATACACAAACATTGTTTTCCACAAGAAAACTATTCTTAGATATAAAGGAATCCTAAATTTTCTACACCAGAATACTATCAAAATTCACCGAAACAAGGTGGAGACCTCAATAAAAATATAACGAATAAGAACCAATCAGAGTCAAGTCATAAACTCCGGCAGTACACAGAACAATAACCCCAGTACAGAAACAATCACCCAAAATACTATAACACCAGGGGAAAAAAATTAATAATAAATCCGCTCCTAAAAGGCAGGAAAAAGCACCGTCCAAATAAAGACTTTAGATTAGAGCCCAATGAACCCCTGTTCGGAACTGAAAAAATAATCAGGGGCACAAAAAGTCGACATGATAAACGAAAATTATACAAATTATAGACGAGGAAGTAGTGACAGCAGAGAGTATACTTGTATTGATTGGAGAGAGTCCACATGTAGGGATTGAACCAGGAGAGGACGGAGAAGGCGGCGGAACCTATCCATATGTTAACGAAACGGTCCGGGTCGGCGTGTGGGACTCCTGGGTCTCCTCTGTAAGCGTTTCCCAAGTACTTCTCCATTCGATTCGATCCTTCTCTTCTTCTTTCACTCCGCTGTGAGTAGCTTTTTGGTCGGCTGATCCGATACCGTGGCAGCTATGGTATTTTTACCTGTGGCTCATTTGTAGTTTGAGGATTGCATTATAGGCCTCATATGTTTTGGTATTTACGTATTCTTCCCTGAAAGATTAGTTAAATGTAACATCAAATCCATGAATACTTTTATCCAGTCTAAACTTTTGTTTGGGATAAAATTTTCTTTTAAAGGAAACTTTAAGATACCAAAAAAGGAGAAAACAGACGTCGTTAAGAAAACAAAAGGCAAAACATAAGACATATTTATATTTTTAAAAAATATATTTAGATAGAGTAATAATTAATGACATAATTTATGTAATATTGCTCTAGGCTTCTAGAGTAATAAAATATAAAATCTATTATATAATTAAATTAAAAATCTTAAAAGTTTAGAAGAAAGAAAACTATAAATATAATAGTTTCTGTTATTGTATTTTAATAAGATTTTTCTTCTTTTTGTTTCGTGGAATTGAAGTGGAAATTTGACTAATTTAAATATTATGTGTGATTGCAGGAGATAGTTGCAAAAGAGTGAATTAAATTTCAGGATGCAAGTAATATGAAGTAAGAATTCATGCAAAAACTTTTTTTTTTTTAACCTAATAATCCCTGGTAACTTAGGATTTTTTCAATAAATCAATATTTATTATTATTGTTGTGGCTTAACTATTATATCCAAACAAGAATTCTTTTATTATTATATTTGTCTTGAAAATTTATTGGTTAGTTTTTTTTTTTTTTGGTAAATTAAGAATTCTTAAGTATAAATATATTATACTTAAGACACTAGTGAAACTTCATTATCAGTTTTATTTATGATCTTAATTTTCTCTTTTCATAATAAACAAAATAAAAATTAAATATCCATAATCATACATCAATAATTTCAAGATGGCTACATAGTTGTGTTTATTATAGAGAAATTGAAGTCAAATTTTATGAATTTATCCTTAATTATTTTCATGCAACATCTTGTTCTACCTTTAAATAATAATTTTCATTCATAAGGACTTCTCAATTTTTATTTTGTTTTCTCTTGAAGCGTCTCATCTAATCATATTTTATATGTACTTTCAAAAGCAAAATATTAATCATAGTCTTAGTAAAACTATATAAACTTACAAGTAAGTATGATCTGTACAAAAACTAATGCTGCTAAATACTTATTTAATGTGTATTGATGGAGACATACATTTATACAAATTTTGAATTTACTTTTATCTCTAACTATTACATTTTTCCTAACTAGAGTTGCTAATACTAAAAATAAGGACAGCAAAGGAAAATATATAGACAAGAGATATAAGTAATTAAAATTTTAATAAAATAGATAAATTTT
>JAOXNR010000029.1:16761455-16779549 GCA_028571225.1 Parsonsia alboflavescens
AAAAATAAGGACAGCAAAGGAAAATATATAGACAAGAGATATAAGTAATTAAAATTTTAATAAAATAGATAAATTTTATGTATTTATAAAGGTAAAGTATAAAATGTACTTGGTCATATATTCACATATAGATTTTATAATTCATATTAAACCACGTAAGTAAATGCGATACTCAAAGTATAAAATAAGTAAAACATAAATGCATCTTTTTCGATTTTCTTATGATTTGATTCAATTTTAACCTTAAGGTCCATATCCATCCACATATGGATCAAGTCCATAACCCCTTACACATGGACAAAGTAGGTTCATATAAGAATTTTACATTTATAAACTAATAATTTTTCTAAGTTGACTCCATTAAAGATATTTTCTTAACAATAGAGATGTGAAAGTGAAGTTGAAAGCAATCATTCGAGACAATTATGATGAATTACATAATTATATTAAACCTGCAGAGATTTACTTATTATGATTAAAAAAATTTCATAATTAAGTGCAACAGCGCAGTCTCTAGGGTAAAGTTCCCAATTTCGTAAATGTACGAGGGCCTTCATGAAAATCATCGTCTGCTGCAAAGCCCAACGAGGCCTATAAATGAAGCCTCCCTACGCATCCTTTTTTGACTCGTCGATTTCGAATTTCTCTGCTCTCGGTCGATCTCTTTCCCAGTCGCTCGCTACTCAGCAGGACTCTAATCCGAAACCCTGGTCAGATACACGTAAAACGCCTTCCATCGAAGCGCTCGGAATCTCTAGAAATCAGTTTCGGACTCATACGCACATTTATGTTTTTAATTCGTAGAAATGCAATCTTCATTGTTCAGTTTTTTCTCCAAAGCAGCATTTTCTCGCCTGGTTCTCAATTTCGGATGTAAGTGCCCGTGTCTGTCCAGAAATTAGGCTTATGTATGCTTATATGTGCCTATAGTTACATATACAAGGTTGGTGTTTGTTTTTGGTGAATTTTCGAATCTAGGGTTTCTAAATTCTGCTAAACTCTGATTCAATTATCGGCTTCTTCAAATATTGAAAATAATTTTCTAGAAGTATTAAGCTGATTGGTGGTTTTTTTGAGTCATAAAACCCCCTAAATGATTCAAGAATTTGAATATGAGCGATGGAGGCAAAGTGGAGAGGACGGGAAAGAAAGAGAGCGTCTTTAACCATGACTCCGCCTCAAAAAGAGCTGGCAGTAATGAGTTTGGACGAGCAATTTCAAAAGTTGCCGTCGCTCAGATATGTGAAAGTGTTGGATTTGAGGGCTTTAACGATTCTGCTCTTGAATCCCTTTCGGATATTGCAGTTAGGTATCTCCAAGACCTAGGGAAAACTGCCAGTTCTTATGCTAATTTGGCTGGCAGGACTGCATGCAATGTCTTTGATATTATAAGAGGTTTGGAAGATTTGGGTTCATCTGCAGGTTACTCTGGTGCCTCAGAGGATACTCAGTGTGTTACACGTTCTGGTGCAGTTAGGGAGATAATGGACTACGTGGAGTCAGCTGAGGAGATCCCATTTGCTCAGCCAGTACCGCATTTTCCAGTGGTTAGAGATTGGAAGCCTATACCTAGTTTCTTACAAATGGGTGAGGAACCCGGGCCAAAAAATATACCATCTTGGTTGCCAGCATTCCCTGACCCACATACATATATTCATTCCCCAGTATGGAATGAAAGGATGACTGATCCTCGTGCAGATAAGATTGAGTTGGCGAGGCAAAGGAGGAAGGCTGAAAGGTCTTTGCTGAGTTTGCAACAACGGATGGTATCTAATGGTGATGTGGTGGCCTCAACCTCAACAGAACCTCATCATCACACAGAGGAAGTGGAACTTAATGGAAGTAACAACCCCTTTCTTGCAAAGCCTTTGCAAGCTGGAGAGCAGGATGTGGCTTCTGTTGTTCTTCCTAAGCCCATGAATGACACCCTTGCGGAAAATCATGTCTCCTTGTTGGATACATTTGCACCAGCTATTGAGGCAATGAAGGATGCTGTTTGTGAATTGGGAAATGAAGATGAGAAAACTCTTCCGGACAAGAGACCTGCTGTGTCGTTAGAGTTCAAAACTGGGAAGAAAGTTTTAGGTGAATCTTTGGATTTGAGACTGAAGAAGAGAGCTTCAGGAAAAGCAGCATCATGGTTTGGTAGGGATGACGAGAAAGATGACAAGAAGAGGAGAGCTGAGTTTATACTTCGGCAATCAATTGAAAATCAACAGGAGCTCACTCAGTTGTAAATTAGTCCATTTAATTCTTTCCTTAATTAGAATACCATTATTCTTCAAGGAAAACTGGGGGAAAAGAAGGCAGACTAGATTAGCTCAAAGGCATACTTTAGTAGTGCTTTGAATGTGATGAGACCCTCTGTAGAGATCTGAATCAATCAGTTTTAAGGCATTTTTGCAGGTACTTCATTGTTTCTATTTGCCTAGGTATAATACTGCTTTGAACTTTCTATGTATTTGTTTGCAATATAATTTACCCTTTTTTTTCCCCTTCTTTGAGCAGAAGCTTGATCCTGGAGCTTTATGGCAATAATTATTTGCACTTTCAAGTTTCAATTGTAGAATTTAACATTTCCAATTTTCTAATGTAGGTCTGAATTGTTTCAATAAGTTAACATGAAAACAGTGATGCATCCAAGTACCTATCCATCATTCCCATACCAAATTAAAAGAAAACACTGGTTCTGAACTGCATACAGCAATACAGGATAGCACATGGCTTCTTCTGAGTTGTGGAACTGTTCAAGAAAAATGAATTCAATGTAGTTTCAATAGAAATTGGTGCTAGATATGACTTTGATATGCCTTTTCGTTATGGTTAAGGGACTGTTATTGTTCATGACATGATCAGTACAGCGTGGAGGCACCTAGGTGGCTACTGACATGATCCCCGGCTCATATCAGTTATAAGTTGTAGGTGTATGAAATTGAACCAACTTTTACTAAATTTCTTTTTACCTTTGGTTGACTTATTTACTGATTATATAACTGTGATCTCTTATCTAATGTCTGCTTGATGGGATGCTTTTATACTAAACTCCACTGAATTGATTAAGAATACTTACATAATCAACATAAATTACCGTAAAACTCTGAAGTCTTTCTCTACACAAAACAAGGTATGTTCTCTCACCTCTTTCTGTCTTCTTCTTCTTCTCCTACTTCTCTCTTCTCTTTATCTTTCATTCTGGTAATTATTTCACCTCTGTAATTAAGTTATTATAATTATAATACTTCCTGCCCAGATGATTTCAGATACTTTTCAGCAATATTATTGAAAATATTTCCTTCTTGATTCGTTGCAATAATGACACTGCAGGTTCATTTGGGCTGTTTAGGCTTAGAAGGTATTTTTATGATGGAAACTGCCAATGAAGTAGATTTTTACTTGTAAATAACTTCTCCATTAAATGATTCATATGGAGAGTTCATGCAAAAAATTTGTTTTCTTAGCTATATGTTACTCCAGTGATCTTGTAAATTATGGTAGAATTGTTGTTACTCTCCAGAGATTCTAAGGTGGCAAAAATCATTTATAAGGAAAATTAGTGGTTACCCCATATATGCCAACAATTTGTCATATCATGAATTAGTTCCTCTTTTTGAGATATTAACTCTTCTTTTCTGTGGGGAAGGAAAAATTTGTGCTGTATAATATACACTTGGATATAGGATGCAACATTAGCATTACCTTTTATCTTTGCTTCCAAAATTTTCAATGACAGCTATAGTGCAGGCGATGTTAATTTGATGGCTTTGTAGTCAATTACTGATGATGAAATTGCTTGTGGTGTGTTGGCATATTGTGCCTGGTTTTAAGTTAGGTGGATCACAGCAGAAATTAATTACTGAATTTGGTCGACGAGAGCAATGTGCTGCCTTATTGCTTCTTCCTTTGCAGATGTACTATACTTGGATGACTGAGATTCTTGGGGAGCTGATGATATTTGAAATGAAAAATTGAATGGACAAACCAAAGCTGCCTTCCTTGCTTGAATGAATTAGGCTATCGTGTTTGCAAAACATGGCGGTGCATGGGATCTTTGAAGTTGACAAGTGAAGCACATTCACTGACATTATTATTTGATTTTAAACTAATTAGCCATCGTGACTGGACATGCAGACTGATGAATGATGATTGCAGTATAAGTTATTAGCTCATTTTGAAATGTTTTGGGATTGAACTAATTAACCAATGGTTAGTGGAAATGCAGTATATTTTTAGAAAGTGGCGTTTAAGATTTCCATCTTTTAGAGAAGTTGTAAACATGATGCATAGCTGCTTTTGTTTAAGACCAGTGAAGCACAGATTACCGATTTAGGACTCTCCAAGTTTCCTAATATGGAGTTGTTACTGATGGCATATGATTATTCACGTTACAGGTTTATTTACCCTGTATTTCACTTCCATAATTGAATCTCCCAGCTCCACGATTAGGGATCCATATCGGGAACTTTTGTTGCAACCTTTTGATGAATATTTGAAGTAGCTTGTTAGTAATTCTTACTGTTCTTTCAGAAGTCAGTAGCACTGTCTACCGGAATAGATGCTGCATTTGGGCCTTTTGGTTTCTTTGCACTTCGACCGTCAAACTGGAAAGCTGATAATTTCTTTGTCCTTGAAATTGTCATAAAAAGCTCATGGAGAATCCCTGATCCCTTTTCGTACGCAACGAAAGGTCCCCTCTGAGACGAGGCATTTGTCCCGTCATTGTTGTACTTCATTGAAAGTAAAGAGACATCTTTGATGGGAAATTGCAGAACAAACATCAACAGAAAGAAATTTTAGTTGGAAGAAATCCACATTTTCATCCTTAATAGTAATTTATATTCTAAAGAATCAAAAGTCAACAACCTTGTGAATATAATCATTCAAAAAACCACAGAGAAAGCAAAGTTGATCTATTCTTTTCATTTTCACAAAGTTCGTTTACCAGAGGTCACATTTGAGGTACCTAGTCTCTGTCAGCAACTCACCTGCTAACATACAAACTTCGAATGATTAAGAAAGAAATTCATCTATCAGCAGCTTGTTTTCAATTTTGCATCAATTTCCAGGGGCAAAGCTTTTCCACGATGATTAAAGATCATAAAATCCATATTTGCAGGTAAAGCAACCACCCTGCATAACAGAGAACAAAAAGCAAATTGAATAAACAAATGATAAAGCATACAGATTACAGCAACACAGTTATGAGAAGATGGGAAAAGAGGGCACAAACAAGGCCAAAAACAATTTACAGATATTGTGACATTTAGATTTGTGGCTAGGGAATACTCATGGATTAGTTTCTACTCTTTGGCTCAGTAGAAAGCACCATTTCGTGGCACAATATGACAGGAGCTAACTGAAGGTCAGATAAGGAGAAAATGAGTAAAAGAGATCATGTCTGCTATCTAAACTCTAAAGAGATCCTTCGGGCTTGGGATCAACAATTTGTCCTCATTTCAACCATCTAAAGAGGTTTAACAATTTATCCTCCTGAACTGAACTTAATCAAAATTATTACTAAGCAAAAGTGTAATAGCCTATCGTTTAAGCCACTTGAAAATGTAGCTGATTCAGCCCTACAGGCAAAAAGCTGTTTGCTCTGTAAATTACCACAGTGGAAGAAATCCATAAGGCCATCAAAGACGGCAAACAACATCGTGGCCGGTTGATATAACAAAGTGAAAAAGGCCAGGTATGGTGCGTTCTACTAAATTTACTTGCCATTCTTCCAAAATTGTACTCCTTCATCCAGAATTAAATGTCCCATTTTGACTTGCACGCATGAGTTTGACTTAGTTCATTAACACATTCTATTGCCAATTTTCTTAATAAATTTTTTTACAAGTTTAAGAAATGGGACATTCAATTTTAGACAATCTAAAATGGAAGGTGGGACATTCATTTCCATATAAAGTAAGTATTTTATTTTGTTGATTTTAGGGTGTAGACTGTACAGGATAAATTAGCAACACTCCTCAGTATTGAATGTCTCAATTGTTCCAATAATGCCTAATGTAAGGGATGATCTACAGTTATGGCTTTTTGGAGTGGTAAGAAGAAGTTTTGTCAAGAACAGAATATTCATCTCAATAGGGAAAACAAAAACACAGAAAAAGATGGCTATATAGGAAATCCTTTCTCCCTAATGAATATTTACTGATTTTGTCAATGCAAATGGCACCATTCAACAGGGTAAGAAGACTCATTCTGTTTCCTTCCCCAGGTCCAAGTTGTCAATGTAAACATTTCACCTGCTGCTTCTTTAGCAGTGAGATGAGAATATTACATGTTCTCATTAATGGAAAATCTAAAGATGGTCAGTCTTGCTGCAAAATTGCAGATCGATATCCTACCAAAAATGTATATTCTCCCTCCGTCATTATTTTCAAGTCACCAACTGCCATTTTATAAAAATCAAGAAACTCTTTTTTTTTCCTTCTAAAATGTCCCTATTTTCTATTTTAATTAAGCTTACAAATGATTAGGAAAACAGAGTGAATAATATAGTAAAAAATTAATAAAATACCTTATATTTAGGGACAAGGAGAGTTAGTCCAACTGACTTATAAAAAGTAGCATCTATCTTAAGGTATAAAACATGTAAAACTGTAAGTCCATCCAAATAATTCCGAATTTCGTCAACTACTCAAATTTCCACCCACCAGGACTCGATCCACAATTCCACAGCACAAATAAAAAGGAAATTCGGTTTGTATTTGTAATAGCTACAAGCTTACAACATTTCTCTAGTCAAACAGATTAAATCAAAAGCACTTACACAGACAAATATAAGAAAATAAAGAATGCCATACCTGTTCTCCTCGGAGTGGTTCAGTATTGAAAGGAACTTTCCAGGCACAGTCAGCCCAGCCCACAAGCAAAATACTAATCCAGCTAATAACTCCAACAACACCTGCATTGTCAAAACCCCAGATTCAATAACACTGCGCAGAGCCATATCTACAAGTATTTGATACAGTGCATTTATACATATGTTTGCAGAGAAACACAACATCAATTAGAAGAACTTTACATTCATAGGAGGCCCTGAAAATTCCTCTTCTGTGATCTTGAGCAAAGCCCTATCTGAAAAATAAATAATTACTGAAATTATCATCTAAGGAAAAGAATGAATTAAGGATGAGAGAGCGTTAGCGGAGATAGTAGCATACACTGGATGGTGGAGTAGGCAGCGTGGGAGAGGATCAGAACTCCGACGACGCCAAGTGCGAAACCCATACTCATCTTCTCTGTTAAGGAACAGATCGCTGGCCAGAGGAGCCTATCCGGGGACCGGGTATGATGATTGCGGAGGAAACGAAGGCCTGCTGAAGTTATAGCTTGGTCTCACCTCAGAAAACGGATCGGACTCTTTGTGTTTTCTGGGGATTCAGTGGTAGTGGTTCGACTGCTGATCGAGGGGCGTAGCCCACCCGGAAACGACGGCGTGCTGCGGATAGCAATTTCAGTTTTATCAGTTAATTCCAAAATGGTACTCGGAATCTATATGATGTTTGAAATTAGCCCCGGCTGCAGAGAATTACGAAGTTTTAGTCCAACTCACCCTTTATATAAATATATATATATATACGGGATTGTTATAAAACGAAATTGGTGGAGCGCAACAGCCAAAAGGAAGTCATTTTAGCTACGAAATAAGTGGATGTATCCTTCAGGCCCACTTATTTCACAGCCAAAACGACGTCGTTTTGACTGTTGCGCTCCGCCAGTTGCGTTTTATAGCAATCCTGTATGTATATATATATATATATATATATTTATTTATTTATTTATTTATAGAGGATAATGATATAGAATGCAACGGATAACATTTTATATGGGGTCTATGGTCAAAGATAACATTAGATTTTAAGAAAACATAAATTCTTCTATAAAAAATTAATTTTTCAAATATTTTTTATAAACTAAATCTTAGCAAAACTTGATTAAATTTTATTTTATTTTTTTTAAAAAAAGATAATTAAAAGTTCGAGATTTAAATTAAACACTCTATAATATATGTTTTATAACATTCTATAATATTTTCTTATTTATAATAATAATAATAATAAAGGTATAGGTGATGCTTGTTAAATGTCAAATATGACGAATCTTTAATCTCGACCACATGATTTAGACTCTCCCAAAATTTTTTGATAATTTGGTAAGATAGATTAACCAATTTTACTTAATATTTCCTCCAAAAAAATTGAATGTTTTATTTCCATTTTAATTTATCCAAAGTTAAATGTCAAGTCTCTAAAAATAAATATATTTTTAATATAAAATCTTCCTAACAATCTTTTTAATTTAATAATTTACATATATTTATAAGAAACTATCATCACTAATTAAATTAATAATAATGATAAATTAGTAAATTTATGAAAGTCAAATGAAGTTCTTATATATATATATATATATATAAAGTCAAAATAATGTATCAATTTTGGATGAAAGAGCATTTTTTTTTTTTAATCAAAACATATTAGAATTACACTTACTATGTAAAATTTTAAAACTATTGCATGCTTCTTTTTTTTATATATATATAGAATATCAAAATAATTATTGTCCATCAACACATTTACATCTTCAAATTTTGCTAATTAATTTAGGAGCAAGGTGTGAAATGTGACTACCCTTCATATATGTTGATAAGCAATGACCATAGATAAGCAATAATATCTTTAATAAGTTGAATATACAGACATTTTAAACCATTTATTATAAACATCATTTTCTATTGATTCATATAATTTATAAATTTTGATAAAAAATATATGAAATAATATTGTATGTGCATTAATACACTCTATATGAAATGTATTAATATGTATTCATATGATTAAAAAAAGCCAATCATTATTCGTTATAATTAATTAATGTAATTTATAAGATTTCCAAAAAAATATTTAGTAATATATTTAGATAAACCATGACTCATATATTTTATCTAAATATAAAAAAATGGTCCTTGAGATATAAAAGAGGATTCATACTCTTTCCCTTTTTTTTTTTTTAAACTAAATTTTGTTTAAAAAGTTCAAATATTTCTAATTTACCTTTTGAACTTGATCAGTAATCTTTTTTTTTTTTTTTTTTTGGTAGTAATAGATAGAAAGCGTAATTTCTAGCAAAAGAAAAAGAAAAAAGAAAGAAAGAAAAAAGATAGAAAGCGTAAGAGAGATTCGAGGGAGGACTGGGACAGGTGAAAAGAAAAGATTACAAATATCTTTGGGGATCCGGTCAGAGATTCTCGACCGTTGTAAGTGGTCCAAAAATCTTTGTCTGTAGGAACCGGCGGTTCGGACCAAACATAAAGCGCCAGAGTCGAGAGCCGAGTTTAGTTCTAACTTCTAACTACCCATTTCCATCTTCATATCCCTTCTCCGGCTGTAAGAATCCACAGTTTTTGATTCTTGCTTTCCAATTTCGTCTTAAGTTTGTCTAATACATGATCCCTGTCCAGATTTTGATATCTTAAATTGATCTTAGTGTCGGATATTTATCGTCGAATGGAGAAAATCTTCTTCTAACTGTTTATCTTGGATGCTACTTCTGGTTGCGTTCGACTCAGGCGAGACAAGAAGCGATGAGTCAGGTGATTGGCATTTTTGAACGATATTATTTTTGCGGCAACTCGTTTAACTTCAATTCTCGTAGAAGTCCATTGAAATTGTTAGCGGGTAGATCAATCTTTATTCGCGGAAAACCTGAGGCTTCAGCATTTAGTAAACAGCGGATACTCTCAATTGGCGGATTTCAGTTTCCAAACCTAGGTTATTTACTTATATATGTTTCTGGTTTCAGATATTTCCCCGTATTATATGGATTCCTCACTGGCATATTTGATATTTTGCAGTTAATAGCAAACTAGTCGATGGTGCCGAATCGCTTGCTGGAGATGGGGTATTTCTTTATGAATTCTATCAAATGAATATTCGTTAGAGTGCTTTTCCCGCACAGAATGGATAAAATATGCATGTTTCATCATTTATGACGTTAAAACTAGAGTTGAATGTTAGGCTTTGTTGCAACTCTTTATTGGTGTAACTAAATTGTGAGGTTTGGGCTGTTGAAATGATCTTCTTAACAGGGAAATGAAGAAAAAGGGGGAAAAGAAACTACAATGGTTTATTTGAGCAAATACCTACTATTTCCATTGTTGGTATACTTAGGGCTTTTGTAGGTAATAGGTACCAGGTACTACACCCTTCTGATAGAATCCCAGTCTGGTAGCATAATAGTTTTATTATGCTAAGATCTGATTAGGTATTTGATTAAGCCATCTTATCTCTATTCTTTCATCTCTTGTCTAATTAAAGTTGATGCATTCTTTTCAAGAAAGGTTGGTTTCTATATGTATGGAAAATGGGAAAAATTGGGATTTGACAAAAATGAAGAGGGTGATTTTTTGCTTGCATGGCCATTTCATTGGCTGTTTTACCTTTCCGTTCCCTCTAGCAGGTTGAGTCCTGTGCCAGAGCAGACCTTTATGCACTTCCTAATGTGCAAACCCTCAGAGAATTTCCAAAAGATGAACTATTTAGGAAAACTGTCATGGTCAGATTTGATTCCAGGGTTCTACTTGGAGAATTGCAGGAACAACAGTTCCTCTCTTGCATTATGCTTTCCACTATTAAGTATTTGTATAAAGCAGGGGCGAGAGTAATTCTTGTGAGTTGCTGGAATGAAGAATGCAATTTAAAGATCATTGGAGCAAAATCTGTCGCTGGTAAAGTAGATCTTCTTATTTAATTTTCTGTGGTTCTTATATCTATACCTTACAAATGATGGTGATGCTAATTGAAGTGATTTTGAGAAATTTTAAAAGCCTAAATTGCACTTTAGATATCAACGTACAAGAAGGTGTGTAGTATTTGATTTGAAAGCTTGTGCTGCTTTTTGGTTTTTGGTTATCATGCTTACATCAGAGATTGTTATGTATTGTTTTGATTTCGTTCTCTAATTTGCATGCTCTTCTTCATGTCACAGAATTTCTTTCATCAATTCTTGAACTTAAAGTTGTGCCGATTGAATTTGTTCCTGGACTTGTGTTCTCGGACATGGAAGCCTGGAAACAATCTGATGTCCTTCTGCTTAACAATCTTATTCATTTTAAAGGGGAGTTAGCCAACTGTAAAAAGTTTTCCAAACAACTATCCTCCGGTATTGATATCTTTGTCAATGATGCCTTTTCTCAATCGCATAAAATTCTTGCATCAACTGTTGGTATTACTAGCTTCTGCTATGCCTCCATAGCTGGATTTTACTTTGAGGAAGGTCTATGTCAATTGATGAAGATATGCACAACCACTCAAGGACCCTATTTTGCCATTGTATACAGCTGAAACTCTTTATCATGTACTTTTCCAACATTTACATGTACATACCCTATTCATTTATGATAGGGTATTTTCTTTGCAGTTTTATTGCCATAAAAACATGATAGCTTGATACTAAATGCAGGTAGGAGGTGGTAATCTTGCAGAAAAAGCACTGGCATTACGTTTTATGTCATCTATTTGTGATGGTGTGGTGTTTGTTGGTAATATGGCATTCCAAATAATGCATGTACTGGGATTACCTGTTCCTATGAATCTGGTGGAACGAGATGCAGTCAAGGAAGCCCTTTCGTTAGTTCAGTTTATGCAGTCAAAAAGCAAGTCAATTATCCTTCCAAAAGATTTTATATGCACGAATAATCTTGATCCAGACAAGTTGGAGATAATTTATGCTGATTGTCTTTTAGATGGTAAAGTTATTATCCTGTTTGTTCCAACAAAAGGAAATTTACATGATAATGTTTCTTATTTGGTTATCATGATTCCCACAAGTGCATAGTTCTCCAATTTATTTTCATGTCAAACTAGAATAATTCTTTGAATATGTATATTCCAAACAAATATTGGTCTAAGTTAATTTGCTATAAAAGTTCAAGTTCTAAAACAATGAATAACTTTGGAACAATATAAAAGCTGGATTCATTGAGCTCAAGAATTTTACTCTAGGTTACTGAAGTGTCCACTTATTATGTTACCTCTGTCTTTTCCTTCTAGGTTGGCAACCTGTTGATCTTGGTCCAGAGTCACTAAAGGAACTTACCTCATTGCTTCCAAAATGCAGGGTGTGTTAATTACTAATTACTATTCTTTTTATATTTACACTAACTCTCTTCAAGGGATTAAAACTTCTATATTTCACTTCTTTATTGCATTTGCTTCAAATTTTAAATAGCCATCTAGGAACAGGGCTGCGTTTTGATTTTATCTTCTGGGGTAGGTTGAACATACCTGAACTTGTGAGGGTGGAGGTGAAAACCGTTGTAAGATAGGGAGAGAACTTTAGAATTTACCTTTTTATTTGAACGTTGAGAAGCCATTCCAGTTGTGTTTAGCTGTGTTTCTAGTAAGAAGATACTCATCTTCAAAAAATGAAATGAACCATGATCAGGAATGGATTACTGAATTTCATAAGGCCATAGTAATTTTCAGTCTTTAAGTTTGGCATCATATGCGATGTAGGTTTCTATGGAATATTTTCTTCAGAAATGAGAATGTTATTTGTATTAGAGATTAACATTCTGTTTACTATGATGTTTGTTACTATATTCTAGATAGGATTATCATTGTTTAGGTTGATCAAAGATTGATTAGTAATTACATATTTAGTATAGTCACTGTTTTGGTAACTTAGATTTCTTTATATACATGTTAATAAGATGAGAGAAAGATGTATTCTCCCAAATCCTAAATTCTACACATTGAATTATGCTCATGCTAATAAGATACCTTGTAATGCTCTCTTTTGAATTTTTGCTGCATCCTTTTCGAACTAACTGGTCTGCTCTCCAGAAAATACTGTGGATTGGTCCAGTGAAATTTGGCTCTTCTAGAAAGATTGCCATTGGAGCATCAAAATTGGCAGCAGTTCTTGATGGTCTAAAGCAAAGAAACTCTGATGTCATTACAATTGGGCAAGTGGCATGTCAAGAACTATGCAGAAAGTCTTCTGTTTCAACTGATAATATGATTGAAAATGCTTCTATAGTGTGGGAGTTTCTTAAAGGAAGAAAGCTTCCTGGGTTAATGGCATTGGATAGGGTATGCTTCCTGAATTACAAAATATTGTTTTGTCTGTTGTTTCACCCATTGTCTTTACTACTCTTTGCATTGTATTACTTATTTCCTTTCTGTTCTGGAACTTGAATACATCTACAAGGATTTTTTAATCATTATTTTTTCTTTTATCTGATACTTATCTTATCTCAGTTATTCTTATTTTTCCGGATGTGTTGAGGCAATTAACTCAGCATTCACGTAACAAAATGTATAAAATGGTGGCCCTTTTTGTTTGTGCCAAATTTAATTTTATTCTTATAGAACTGAATGAATCCCTCCTGAAGGATCAGTTTGTTGATGACACACCTTCAGTGTGTATGATAACCTGATGATAGTTATTCTGCTTTCTCTTACCTATGAGGTTGTCTGTTTGCATAACTTTTATTACATCGAGCCTATTATCTGTGAAGGAGTTTTTAAGATTCTTGTTTTGACGAGAGGTGAAAGAAAGAGCCTGTTTATAAATCCAATGAAATCCATTGAACCTATATGATTTTAATCTTGTGAATTCTTCCCTACTAGTAATTTTACAGCGAGCCTTTACTCTTCCGGTAAAAACGTTATGTTTTATTTCACTTGATCAAGTAATCCTGTTTCTGTAGTGTTTCATGTATTTTTTGGCAAGCTTTATTTGGTCCCTGACCTTATCGTTATTCTTTGTGTCCCCAAAATATATGGAATGTCCTCCAATTAGGCCCTTCATATTCTCGTCTCTACTCACCATGGAGTGTATGTCATACACACACATTACTTATAGACTGAAAATTTTGCTTACCTTGATTTTGTAGAAAATTGTTAGATTTGAAACAGTGATGTGGATTCCTATACTGTTTTTTAGATCTTTGCTCTCTTGAATCAGAATTTTGATATGGAATTGACAAAGAATTTATATTTTTTTTGCAGGCATTCCCATATGAGATAAATTGGGATTTAATATATGATGATCCAACGCGGTCTCTGGTTGTTGACATTGGAAGTGGTAACTACCTCCTATTTATACTATTTCTTCTTTCTTAATCAGTGGATATGCGTTTCAATCTTGTTGCGCAGCTTTACTCTACTACTAACTGTATGTCCATCTATTAACTTCTTGCCGTTCCACTTTTCATCTTTTTTCACTACCTGAATATTTTGAATCTGGAAAACGACAAAGGTCAAAGATGTCTTTTCAAGATCTTGACGGATTTAGGAATAAAACAATCTGGTCATCTGATGGAAACAAAGTTGGCACTTTTTTTTTTTTATGGTTATATTATACTGGTTGGGGATAGTTTATACTACAGGCAAAAATATTCCCTAACAATGATTACTTTGATTGAATGAGAATTAAAATTATAATCATTTCAAGGTGGCCAAACAAACCTTTGTTATCATACTTTCTGAACCTGAAACCACAAGCTTGCACTGGTTGGGTGGCAAAATTTCTCTTTGGTGACTGACAGTGAAGTTAGTGATGACAGGAAATGGCTTTTTTCTGTATGGGATGGCAGAAATAAGGAAGGATTTGAATTTCCTTGGCCTTGAACTAAATGAAAAGGTTTCTTAAGCTTCAGAGAATGCTTTCCTCTGTCATATCTATGTATATATATATATATATATCTTCAATTTCTGAATTCTAATCTTTCTTTTGCCTTGTGTTACTTTCAGCTGGTAAATCGGTGTCTAGAGTAT
Source organism: Parsonsia alboflavescens (assembly GCA_028571225.1). NCBI lineage: Eukaryota > Viridiplantae > Streptophyta > Magnoliopsida > Gentianales > Apocynaceae > Parsonsia > Parsonsia alboflavescens. The sequence goes on from JAOXNR010000029.1 coordinate 16,776,248, forward strand.
GTTTCACAATCTGGTTTAAAGAATGGGTATGTAATTTTCTCTTTTGAAACTGCTATCATCTTTGCTGTGCATATCTTCATTTTCAATTCATCCAAAGATGTTGTTAACTTGAATGAAGTTGCAAGTATTTTTGCCAATTACATTTTGCAGCTACAAACAAGAATTTCCTCAAGATGTTACTCAATACTTCTGATTGCATGATATTTCTATATGCTTCTGGAGAATAAGGATAATTTTGCTCTTTTCTTGTTGCCTTTTCTTCTTTTACCTCATTCTTCATGCTATCCCTGAGATACTAATGGAAAAGGTTTAAAATCAACCGAGACAGATACTGCAAATAATTGTTAATGTCTGGAATTAAGTCATTTAATTGTGTTAAAAGTTACATTTGTTACTTTGTTTCACTCTCTTGTTTAAATTACATGTATGGCTTGTTTCCATGCTCTTGCCTTTCTTGGCATGAAAAGAAGGTGATTGATGCTACTTCACGTGTTATGCACCACAGATAGACAAAATAAAAAAGTAAATTGAAATAATTATTATACCAATATAACAGATGAAGACTTGGTTTGGATACTTATGTGGTTGGTTTCTTATCATGTTAAAATAGTTGCAATGGACCTCACTTATTAGCTTGTGAGACATGATATGGCCATATAGACCATCTTTAAAAGTGCCGCATCTTGCCTTGGACTATTTTGTTCTTACAGATACTTCATTAGGGCAAATGCCACAACAGCATTTCGGGCTATTGTCTCCGGATATCCTGGAAAGCTTGTTCTTGTATCAATACAAGTAAGTCATAGTTACTTTTTGGTTATTGATTTTTGTCATATTTGGTTTTATTCTTCACAAAAAAGAAAGAAAGAAAAAAATCTCAGTGCTTGAAGGAGGTGTTATTGGGTTAAATTTTTCCACCATCAACTTGTTTTCAATATAAAGAAATATGGAACCTGTGAAAGAGGTTAATTTTAATCACTTAAGAGTTAAGATATCATTTCAGCATTCTAAAACCAACGATCTGATGTCTTTCAAGATTTTATTTAAGAATTTCTATTTTGCATTCTAAATTTTGAATCCAGTAATTTTACAATCAAGTGAAACCTTGTAGCAGAAATTTTTTGCTTAGAGGTGCAGATATTAAGATTGTTAAACAGGTACAGAAACTCAATATGAATAGTTGCCACACATGCTATATGGAAGAACAATAGTTGTTATTTGCCTCGCTTAATTGATTCTGGAACATTTCAATTAACTGCTGAAGATTGGGTACAACAGAATAATTTTCATCAACTGCTGGAAGGAAGTTCAATTCCTTAATGTGACTTGTGTACTTCAGTTTAGCCTTTAGGTGATTAATGCCATGTTTGGTATTATAAGTTCTTTTTACCCTTTTCATTTTTACTCTTGACTTACCAACTCCAATGTTTGATGGGTTTGGCATTTATGTGAAGATATTTGGTCATTTTCACTCTTGCTAAAAGAAGAAAATAAAATGTACTATCATTCTATCAAGATGCATTAAGTTAGAGAGTTTCTCAACAGAGTCTTGAATTTGGACACTCCTGATTTAAAATGAGCAAATGGCTAGATAAACAGCACACACTTGTGCTATATCTCATTTAAATGGTTGGATATTGCTCTGAAGCACATCTAATTATCAACAGTGCCCAAATCCTGATTTTAACAAACCAGACTATAGATGGAGGATGTTACAGAGGTCATTGGTTGAAGCAATTGCTGATTTGCTAGCATCTGGAGGAAAGGTACCAAGTCATCTTGTCCTCCACTCACAATAACACTCTCTGGACTTATGATTTTTTACTATTTCACCAATTTTTCCCAGCTCAATTTAGTTACTTGAATCATCTATCTTTTACTTGGTCGTTAAGTTGTTAAATTGCATACTAATTTGTTCAAGGGCCGACCAACTTGAACTGCAGTGCATATTACCAACGGTCACTTTCTTGACCTTGAAATTAAGACATCAATCTGCATCCTTTGCTTTTGCTAGGATGTGTCTAAGGTTGATCTTCAAGTTTTGTTTTAGCTCACTCTTACAATTGGTTATATGCTAATTTGGGCAGTATTTCATTCTTGAATATAGGTATTTCTACAGTCAGATATAGAAGGAGTTGCATTGCAAATGAAAGATGAATTTATAAAATATGGTAAGGGCAAGCTGATGGTTGCATACAAGTCAGAGAATGATCTATCTTATCAAGTAGAGTGGCTGAATGAAAATCCTTTCGGGGTCCAATCAGATTGGGAAAGGCATGTTCTAGATCGTGGTGCTCCTATGTATAGACTTGTGCTTTCCAAGTCTGCTAGCTGCCCGGAGTAATTCTTGTGGCATGTACTTTAAGAATAGGACCATTCCCTGTGAAATGCATTCGTCTTCTTTTTCACTGGTTGTTTTTATATATCAGAGGTATGTCTCTCTCTTATTGGTACCTTTTCATACTGACATAAAGTGTTAAGAGGTAGATATGGTGCTCTTTCTCTATCATACGTGTTTATATTGGCATGACAATTCTATTCTAGTTATGAAGTTCCTCATATTTTAGTATGATTTTTCTAGCTAATTCACTCGGCTGGAAATTTATGAAGCTATTGTCTGTGTGGACTTTGCTGATTGTGGTTCAGTATCTTTGCACATGTACACACCAATTTTCCTTTTACAAGATCTTGTGAATTTGCTCCCTTTTCTGCTATTGGCATATTGCTCATGCAACTTCCATATGCACACATCAATTTAAATGCCGATGCGAACATGGGATTATAGAGGGTTGTATCTTTTGGAAATCTTATCTTTATCTTTCTGGTACCCAGTACCCACGAAGTATTTATTATCAGGTGTTTTGCAGTGAGGCCATTGAGTCTACTGTTTTAACCCTTGTACTGCTTTTTCTCTGGCTGTAGAAAAAAATTATCCATCCTTTTAATGTGTCTTTGTTTTCAGGTTGAACGCTGTCTTTTCTTCTGAATGTGCTTCTAATCAGGTTGGGTATGAAGTGGGTGAGATCAATACCCTCGCTGTATATTGGATGCATTTCAGATTACTCGGTTTATCAGGTTGGAAATCTGCTTGCAGCTGGGGAATTATTTGGAAACTTAAGTCGTTTTTTTTTTTTTTCCTTGGAGGGTATCACTGTTCACCAATGCACTAAAAAAGAACTTTTCATTAATTCATCCTCTCAACCCACCCCAAAAAGAGGGGAACCGAAAAATCAATTTCTTTGTTATGGGGGGGAGGGGGGGGGGATTCATAATGAAGTGAGGAATTTTGGAGGGGTGTGTGC
>JAOXNR010000029.1:16806923-16839083 GCA_028571225.1 Parsonsia alboflavescens
TGTGAAACCCAAATTTACTGTGGGTTTGGGCCTCTAGTTGTTGGGCCCCCTTACCATCCTCCACAATCCGATGGTTTTATTCAACTTCTTTTTTCTTGATTTCCTAAAGTAGTAAAGTCGTTACTTTGAATCATTAGTAGTACTATTGGCATTGGGAAGCTTCTAATTACATCAATTTTTGGAATTTGAATAAATTTCCCAATATCATTTGTCTATTTATTTCAGCATCAAGCTTCCAATGGGAATATAGATGCTGTGAGGACCATTTTGAGAATTATATCTATCATAATTCAACTTAGTAGTTTCTATATATGGCATGGCATTAATTTGTACAGCATATTTTTGTTGAATGCCATATATAATTTGTATACTTGTATTTTCGAGGTACAAATTTGGACTAACATCGGCAGTCTTTTTTTTTCTTCTTCTTTTAATCTCTCTAGCTAAATCCTCTGCGGATTCATTCTATGTAATCACCCTACAACACTAATATACATTTTTTAAAATAGTAAATATTTTTAATTGAACTTTTAAAAAGTCTATCACATAATATTGTTGTCACGTGATCAAATGTAAAAATATTTTATTTCATGTGGCACAAGTGGGGAAATTCATGAAAATATTCTTCTTCGGTCGGGGCGGTGTAGAATTCGGTGAAGTTTTTAGGGATACAACAGGTTTGCCTCTCTCCGACCGGCTGTTCTCGGCAAACTTGAGGCTTCCCTGGTGCAACCCTTTGAGCTTCTCCTCCTCATTCCACTCCTTACAATAATAGTACTCCTCATTGCATTTCGTTTCGTCCTTGGTAGGGGGCAAGAACATGCTTCCCCATTGTGGAAAATGCACCAGCGTTACCGGAAGGGTGCAAGCCACGATCATGATTCCCATAAGGGAAATCCCAGTTGCTGTTGAGTCTTTTGAATGTGTGAAAAACAGTAGCTGGGTCAGAGCCGACCCGAAGTTCCCTCCGGCCCCGGTTAAGCCCGAGATAGCTCCCAGCGATCTTCGAGAAATGAATGGGATTATCCCAAAGGTTGCTCCGCAGGCGGCTTGGGCTCCAATGGAAAAGAGGATATGATGGATAAAGAAAGTGTGTTGGCTCGGCCCAAACAAATGCAGAAGACACCTCCTGCAGTTTGTAGGATCCATAAGTTCCAGAGTCTGCCTCTCATGCCGAACCATCTTGCTGCCACGTCAGACATTAGCCCGCCAATGGGACGCGCGGCAATGTTGGCCATCCCAAAAGTAGCTGCTATTATGCCCGCCGTGTGTAGCTGGAGATTAAACATGCAGACCAAAAGACAACGTCATAATAGATTAATATTCTCGTGTGAAAGTGTATATAATTGTCATTATCTGCGCGCATGAATCCCTTGATGCATGTGAATGACCCAACGATGTTTAGAATCTAACTTAAAATCTTGAAATCTTAGAAATTTTTGTTAATAACCATGTCTAATGGAATAGTGTAGGATTCAATTTGTACCGGTTAAAGTAGTTGTTAACTGAATTTTTCATTAAGGTTACTTTTTCCTCCTAAAATGTTATCTCATCATCATTTCATCATTAGAGGAAAGAGTAACATAGAAAAATAATCATCAAATATCTAATTAATTAACAAAAATGACTTATAACTAGTGACGAGAAAAATTAGTTAAAATAACATATACTTAATGACGGAGGAAGTAATAAATAAAAATTAAGGATCAAGGCACAAAACTTATCAAAGTTAAATCTTGAAACATCCAATAACTCGAATGTCAATAATAAATCCATATTGAAAAAAAAGGGGTAAAAAAGTACCAGAAGCACTTGAATTTTCCTTTTTTTTGATTTAGATATTCAAACTTTTTTTTGGTAATTTCAAATACTCAAACTTTAAAATACTATTGAATGTGACACTTTCGTCCAATTTAGAGATTAACAATTGACGAAATCCGATCAAACCCACAAAATTTGACCTTTTTGGACTGGTAAATTTGAAATAAAAGAGTTTCCCAAAGCTTCATCTTCTTCCTTGAGCCAAAACCCTAGATTCTCTTGGCCAGTGCTATGCATTCAATAGTTTTTTAAATTTTGAGTGTCTAAAATTATCAAAAAAAAATTTTAATGTCTAAATAAAAATTGTAAAAGTATATATGTTTATGACACTTTTTACTTTTAAAAAAATTTCAATATAACTAATGCTTGAGTAGAGAATGAACCTGTCAAAGAAGTATTCGGCAATGACATTATCTATGGTCAGTTCTACACCCAACAACATGCCATACAGAAGAAAAAAGATCCATGTTCGATAATTTGTTATGGCATACCGAAGAACCTGAATTAAGCAAGTCAAAAATAGTCTGAAAAAATTGAAGGTTATATAAAACTACTATGCAATCAAAAACTAATTAAATTTGTGCAATATATATTTGACCTTGGAGAATTGATCTTTAGGCACCTCTCCTTTCTTTTGCAGCATGCCAAGATTTCCATGGGGTAAATCCTGGCCAAGCCCCAAAACCAATAGACACATAAACACGTGAAGAAATCCAGGGATGAAAAACGCAATCCTCCCAGCTATAAAAGGTGTTGCTCCCGCTTTTCTGATTAACTCAAAAAGCAGCGGCATCAGAAGCTGAGTTGCCCCACCTCTCATGTTACCCCATCCCCGAGGCGGTGCCGTTCACGAGACCGATGATCTTACCAGTAAACATCGTACTCATCCAGTACTGGCAAGAAACAAAGGTCGCGAGAGAAAACCCAATGACGAACCGCACCGTCACATAGCCTCCAGCCGAAGACACGAAATACATGGAAAAGACTGTGGGGGCGATTAGCATGAGGACAAAAGCGCAGCCATAGCGTGGTCCCACTAAATCACAGACGGCGCCCATGACAAGTCTAGAGAAGATGCTGCCGGAGACTGAAGCGATGCCGGCGTTTCCGATATCGGTTCGAGTAAGATTGAGTTTGTCCCGGATGATTGGGAGGAGCGGCGCGGCGGCGAAGGTGGAGATAAAGCAAGTGAAGAATGAAATCCAGGAGAGGTGGAAAGTTCTCATGTGATTGTTGGCTAATTAGAAGACATTGAAAACTTTGGCTTTGTGTTCTGAATCCACCGGAAGTGCAAATTTTGCTGTTGGGTCTGTTGGCACGGTTGGGTCTGAAGCTACGGAGAAGGCAACCGTTTGTTCTTTGCCTGTAACTCCGTGGAGAGAGCTTCCTGGAGAGCCTACCTTTTCAGCCATTGGAACTATATCTGAGCTTTAGCTCTATCGATGACAATATTGACAGTTTTAAAGTTGCATCGGAACTGATCCACGAATATGCCTTAGCCAACTAAGGAGAGGTTTTCATTTTTTAGTTTTTATTATAGAAATTAATGTATTCTTGTTAAGAAATTTAATAAAGTAAATGACAAATTTTTAAAGTTAAATTAAGATTTTAGTATTCATGTAGTTTTATATATAGTTGTTTTCCATTCTAGGCAGGAAAAAAATGAGATTATATATACTAATAGACATCATTAATTTTAATGATTTTGATTATATATATATATAATTATAAAACAGATGATCAATTGATGATTTGAAAAAATGAAGATAATATCATAATATGATGTACGTCATATTATATATGATTGGAAATTAATTTTAAACACCACCACAGACTTTTTCTCTTAACATTGTTAAGAGATTTTTTATTATAAACGTCGGTGTTACTTATATATTTATATTCATATGTAAGGTGTACATAACGTAGATGGTAGTTTATATATAGATTTTATATATAAATTAATTTAATTTAGTCATATTTCCTTTGTCTCTCAAATTATAAATTGTTTTGTAATTATTAATAGATGTTTTTTCCATCCTTATTACTTTCAATTTATGTATATATTAATTCATTTAATGTAAAGGAGGAGAATATATTCATTAAGTAGATAGAAAATGAGTATTTCTTGATACAATATAATTACATCTAAGACTTCTTATTACGCTTTAATTATATCGTAATACTTATATATTTAATTTGTCAAAAAAAAGTACAGAATAAAACACTCCAAAGGTTTGCATACAAGAATAGGTTAACATAATTAATCCCTTGGATGCCCTCTAGCAAGTTCGAAGAGATATTATCTATTCTAATATATACTTATAAATCACCAAAGATCATTAATTTTTGTTTGGAGATGGTGACAGAAATGCATGCCAGAATCTTCTCTCCATTTGGATGGGGAAGATTTAGAAGAAGGGATCCAACTGCAAGCAATATGTATCGATCGTCTTCAAAATAACAAACAACGTCTAAGAGCAAAAACACAAAATCATAGTACTCCTTTCTTCTAGAATTGAATGTCTTATTTTGATTTAATTCTTTTTAATATTGAAATAACTATTAGTTTTTTGTTAAAAATTTAATTAATTTAAGAAACAAGACATTAAATTTTGTATGACTTGAAATGAAAATTGAGGTATCTCATTTCGAGTTTACTATTTATTACTCCATCCGTCAGGAATTAAACATCTCATTTTGACTTCATTAAAAATTAATGAGTGTTTTTTACTTTTAGAAAGTTATTAATTTATTCCCCTCATTAATGCAATTAGAGAATGTAAAATTCTTACACATATGAAGTGATTATAAGAAGATTTTATATTACAAATAAAATAGAGTATGTTGTTTTGACGTTGATATAAGATTTATACATGTTTTAATTTAATCCCTAGTAAGAGAATGCCCTACTTTCTCATGTGCCAATATCAAAATGTCTTTCGATATACCATGAAATTCATCGGCAGTTGGCACTCAAATCATAATATACGGTAGAGAAAGAATTAAAGGTTACATGCAAAAAAAAAAAAAAAAACACTTTTTTGAAATATATTTGTCACATATTTTGGGTCTCACACATCATTTCACGACCAGATCGATTATATCAAAGGTTTGCATGGAAATCCTAATTTTACAAGGTATTTTTCTATTACAATGTTCAATGAATATTCTTTATAACTTATTCTTTTGATCATTAATGTGGGTTTTTATGAACAATTCTTGCAATACAAAATCATATATATGGCGTTGTTCATTCTATATCGAGCTAACAAGTAACATGTTGTCAACTAGATCAATATATATTATTAGAAAGAGTTACATATTTTTGGACATAATGTGGAGAAATAGGTAATTACTCAGCTAGCTTTCCCCTGAAGATCTATACAAGTTATTGTATGAGTTAAATTTTGTTAAAATTTCTTTAATAAAAATAAGAATACAGAAGAATTTATTGAAGGGATTTGAGTTGGACAACGCTAGAATTTTCTATAACAAAATTAATTAATTGAACATTGAACAAAGAAAAAAAATGGGATTAAAAGTTAACTGGCGAAGTGTGACAATTTTGAAAATTTTTTGTGAATCAATTTAGAATAAGTTATGATACTGAAGCTATATATATATTATGTAAAAATATTTATACATCAAGCTTCAAAATAAGCTATTTGCTATTAAAGTTATATAATTTTAATATTAATAGTTAATGTTTTGACGTAGCTATTTATGAAAAGTTATTCATGAAATGGGATATGTTTTTTTATTTAAGACATACATCTTCTAATGATGAAGGAGTGTTAATAGCAATTTTTAATTAATGAATAGCTACTAAGAAGAGTTGTATACTCTAATTGAAAAATATCCTATAAGTGTATAAATATGGATATCCTCCAACTATCTTATTACACAAAAAATTATTAAATGCCCAGAACTTTGCTCTTGTTTCTTTTGCCTTCATCCTTTCCTACAAGACACTAAGCAGGGAGCGAAATTTGGGATATCACGAGGTACTAGATTCGATCGAATTTATCTTTCATACATTCGGTTATTTTGTTATAACTTGTAAGTGATTTTTTCCTCATTTATTTCTCTAAAATTTGTGTGTTGTAATTTTTATCTATATTTTAGTATTCATATTTAACTTAAACTCTTAATTGAGTATAATAATATCTGGACTTTACTTTAATCTTAGTCTTTAAATTATGATTATATTTATTAATAATTGTATGATATATATATATATAAGTTTTAAATTTTCATTTTTAATTTGTCTAATTATTTAATTGTGATTTTATTTCTTTATATATATATATATATATTATGACTAGTTTATGAAAAATATTTTAACAGTTCCTTTTGAAATATTATTTTAAGCATAATCATGTTGTAAAATCAGAAGGCACATTAAAAGTATTCTTCGTCAAGAGCATATATAGGCCCAAAAAGTGTAAAATCTTTCATGGGCTATTTGAGAACATGATTCTGTAAATTGAGCCATCACTGTAAAGGTCGTGCCTATTGTTAAGAAGCCCATTTTTGTTAGGGTTTCGCAGAAGGTAATATAAATAGATACAGACCTAATATATACATATATAAACGCGTATATATACTTTTTCATATTTTACATTTACTATATCTTCCCTTTGCTACTAAACACAAAACTAAAAGTTCATAAGATTTATTAAACTCAACTGGCAGATGAAAAAAGTCGAACTCAAGGCTTGCAACAAAATGTAGATCTCATCCTCAACAGTTAAGCTAGTAAATGTTATTATTGCATAACTTTTAATATTGAAAAGATTTTGAAATGGACTCTGTCCATGTTTCTACACATAGATCATATCAAGCTAATAGTATTATTATTTTTTTCATCATAAAATACTAGTACTCTGTGAAGAAAATATGTAATATGACTCACGAGATTCAATGGACCTGATCCATAATTGTATTTTCATTTAATATTATCATTCTTATCTTTCATAATTGTGAAGTGTACAATAACACATTCATATTTTTATTCATTTCAAATATTTGTTTGCCACTAGTTTCCTTCTTGAGTAGCAACCAAATTAAATATGTATTCTACTATTAAACAACAATAACCAAATTAATTTGGAGGTGAAAAGTTTGTATAACACAAGTTATGGGTTCAACTCATTCTTAGATTCTTGTAATGTGAATTTAGCTAATAACAAAATAGTCGAGATATATATGTGAGCTTGATCGAATATCACTTGAGAATAAAAAATAATAATAATAATTGAATGGCTACAACTACACAGTGTAACTGTGATGCCTTATTTATTAATTAATAGTTTGAGTTATTCAATTTTTTTTAAAAAAGAAAAATACACCCACAATTTGTGTAAATAGAAGTTTAAACAATTCTACAACATTAATTTAATATTCCCAAAAATCCAATGTCAAGTTGATGTCATACTTGTAAATTTCTTGACTAATTGCATCATCAAAATGATCCAAAAAGGTATAATGTAACGTAATTTTCTTATTTTTCTTTTTTATTTAACTTGATATGAATTATCAGACTTTAAGATTTACCTGTGTAGAAGAATTGTACAATACAAAATAAGTGACTCCAAATGGCTGCCAATGGATTAGTACCTAAAAATAAAATAATTTTCTGGTTCTTCCTTGTGGCCCACAAATAATTATAGATAAAGTTGTGGGTAGTGTGGACCTTTTTTTTTATTTATAGACTTTTAAACTTTTCAAGTACATTTCTCGAACTGATTTTTCCCTTTATACTTTTATCCAGTCTTTATCTTTCCAAAAAAAAAAAAAAAAAAAACAAAAACGTAGGAAAGTCAAAATTTGATATCCACAAGCTAGCTGTGTCTGTCCTGGCTATTCATTGATATAAATAACCACGAGGACTCGTTCATTCTGATCCCACCCGTTCCACCAAATCTTTTAATGAGAAAAAATGAAAGGAATAATAATTTAGGTACGCTCACGCAGATCGAGTTAATTTTCAATTTCCATCTTCCTTTTGAGATTTTTCTACAGCAGCAGCAGCATCTGTTTTTGGAGTATCTGTGATCAGACATGGCGCCGGCGGGAAGAATCAAGATCAGAGTGGAGTCAGAGACATCGGAGCTTCAGCTTGAGGTGAAGGAAACCGACAAGGTGGAAAGCTTGATCAAGATAATCAGAAGAGTTTGGGCTGACGGGGCTGACTACGTCACGCTTCATTACCGGGGAAATAAAATGATTGAAGATCAACCCTTATCTGCTTACTGTATCGTTGATGGCTCTGTCATCAAAGTCAAAGTTTCTGCTGATTCTGCTTGAACTAGGATCGCCAGTTTGGGAGAATTGAGTTTGATTTACTTCTAAAAGTTCTACTTTCTGTCTCCTGTTTAATAATGGATATGGAATATTTTTCCTTTTTAAGTCTATTCAGTTTTTTTACAATTGAATTTACAGTATATTTCAACATTAATCATGACTTCCCTTCACAAGGCCACAACCAAGAATTTAACTTTTTTTGGGCATCTCGGTTAGATTTGTGAAAAAACCAACAAAGCTCTCGTTTTGTGGTTGTTCTATTCACCATTGTCGACAAAAACCATTGGCTCAACAAGTTTGACAGAATATCCAATGGTTATGAATCGATGGAGGGGTTGATCAAGCAGAGGGCATTGAAGCCTACCTGAGGTATTTATGACAAATTGGCTCAGGGAGACTCGTCAAGATTGCCGAGAAGCTAAATGAGTTGGATTTTAAAGATTGACTGCATCATTCTTGCCAAAAGGGCTCTTCGTTTTTGTCCAGAAACTTCGATTGCCTTGAGCTGCATTCTTTACTCAATTCTTTAGTCAATGAGCATTATCTATTACCATGTGCACCAGGAAATATTTAAATTTAAACTTCCTCCTCATGGTCGAAATAAGTTCCAGGATTTCAAGGTAGACTGAGTTCTCGACATCTGCAACTCAGAGTTGAGAACTCATCCTTCCATGCACATTTTTGTGATCAAATTTCTGCCATTGAGGCCAATTTGACCTTATAAACTAATCAGATTATATGACAAAAAGACTATGAACACTGGCAACCTCAACTAGAACACAAAACACCCATTACTATTTGCCATACATATTCCCTCCAAGTGAACAAAGCCAAAAGAGAGGAGTAGGGTTTCGGAAGTTCATTAGACTCCAACCCCTATATATACCACTGGTGCCCCACCGGGTGCCTGAAAATCCCAACAAATGGCGTCCAAGCTTTTCGACACCATGAAACAAATATTCCCGGTGAATACGAAATCAAATCAAGAAATTGCAAGTTTCATCTCCAGAACCCTTATTAATTCCCCTTCGAAACCCTTCCACCTCATTTCATCTTTCACTACCACTCTTGATTCCCAGATAATTCACCTCATTCTCTCGAATCCACAAGTCCCACCGCTAACTTGCTTTCGTTTCTTTAAATTTCTTAAAACAAATCCATCTCTCGCTCCCCACAGACTAGATCTTCAAACCCATTTAACCTTAGTTTTTCGCTTGTTTGAAGCAAGAAAATTCGTAGAAGCCAGGAGTGTTTTGAATGCTGTTGCTGAAAATGAGAATCTCAGACGCCCGATTTCAGAATTAGCTTCTTTAGTTCTTGAAAATCCTGTCCGGCAAAAATTGACAGAGAAGGTATTTGATATGCTGTTTAGAGTTTACGCTGAGAACCTGAGATTTGATGAGGGTTTAGAGGTATTTGAGTACCTGATAAGCAGGGGGTTCGGGATTGACGAGAGATCTTGTATGGTGTATTTAGTTGCATTGAAGAGATGTAATCAGATTGAGTCTTTGTTTTCATTCTTTAAAAGAATGCTTGAGTCTAATGTCAAAATTACCGTCTATTCGATGACAATGGTGATTGATGGCCTCTGTAAAAGACGGGAAGTTGATAAAGCAAGAAAATTGCTGGATGATATGGTATGCAGAGGAATTAAACCCAATGATTATACTTATAATACATTGATAGATGCATATGTGAAGAAGTCGGATTTTGAGGGTGCCCGCGGTATTTTGAGAGAGATGGAGGAGAATGGAGTGGAATTCAACGTCACAACTTACACACTTTTGATTGAAAGTTGTTCAGGCTCCGGTAAAATTGATGATGCAGAGAGGCTGTTCGAGGAAATGCTTGAGAAGGGTATAAAGCCTGATATCCGTGTATATACTGCTATGATTAGTTGGCATTGTAAAGTGGGAAATGTCAAAAGGGCATTTGAACTGTTTGATGCTTTGGTGGATAAAGGCCTCGTTCCAAATGTTCATACTTATGGAGCTCTGATAAATGGAGTATGCAAAACTGGCAACACGGCAGCAGCAGAAATTCTACTCTCTGAGATGCAAGTTAAGGGAATTGATCCCAATCGGGTCATTTTTAACACAATGATGGATGGTTATTGCAAGCAAGGGATGGTTGATGAAGGGTGGAGAATTCAAGGTATTATGGCAGGAAAAGGACTTCAAATGGATGTCTATGTTTTCAATATAATTGCCACAGGCCTATGCAAGTTAAATAGGCATGAGGAAGCGAAGAAGCTTTTGTTATCAATGGTGGATGAGGGAATAGCTCCAAACACGGTTACTTACACTACTTTAGTTGATATCTATTCCAAGGAAGGAAATTTTGTTGAAGCCAAGAGGGTTTTTCAAGAGATGAAGAAAACTGGAGAGAAACCTAATGTGGTCACTCACAATACCCTCATAGATGGCTACTGCAAAAAAGGGAAAATGAAGGAAGCTCATCAACTGAGAATGGAGATGGAGGATAATGGCCTGACGCCTGATGTTTTTACACACACTTCACTTATACATGGAGAATGCATGGTTGGAAAAATAGATAATGCTCTGAAATTATTTAATGAGATGACTGTGAAGGGTTTAGTTAAGAATATTGTAACTTACACAGCACTGATTTCAGGATTGTCAAAATTGGGAAGATCGGATGAAGCTTTTAGATTATATGATGAGATGATAGAGGCAGGTCTTACACCAGATGACACTGTGTACTCTTCACTTGTGGGAAGCCTTCATGGTTATAAATCTTAGGTTGAAAGAGAGTATATGCAAACTGTAATTTGAGTCTTGACAATGGTCTATTATGCTGTAAATTCACAGTCCAAGTGCATCATCTTGCATGGTTTCAGGGATTTTTTTGGCACTCAACTGTGAGATGAAAGTTTCAGCTAAACAGTCCGGTTCTTGAGATAGCATTAACTTATATGGTTGAGAGGTTGCAGCTTTCAGTTTGTAAACATGGTAACAAAGGCAAGGGAGATGTTCATCTTAATTCCGGTGATGTGCGAAATTGCCATGCCATATGATGACATCCAACTTGAGTCATGTGACAGAAGTTCTTCTGAGATTCAGTATAGAGAGAGTTGAGGTTTCAGAAGAAGGATTTCATGTTCATACATTCATGAGATGATATGGGTACCATCCACAAGTGAGGCTCATGGCTGAACATCCTTCATGAGATTAACTTGTTTGGGATCATCCTGATATATTATTACAAAGTTATTTTTGTTTGCGGACCAAAGGAGGAAGCATTTTTCAATGGGAAAGAAGAGAAGAGCCAATGCACAGCCAATGAACAAGAAATAGTTGATTTGGAATATTATTTCCTGGCTTACAATGCCTGAAACACTTATATGTCCTTTACACCCTTGATAGTTGAAAAGCCATCCTTCGCCTTTGTTCCATACCCTATTTATGCATAAGAATAACTCTTTCAACTCATGTTCCATTTTCTTAATATATTCTATTACTCTTGTTCCGACGTTGGCCCTAATTTGCATAAATCTTATAGAAGAAATTCAACGAATATACAAAATGATACAAAGCAAACAAAAACATGAGGGAGATGTAATTTTTTCCGGTGCCTTCCATATAAACCAAAGAATCAACTCTTGAGAGAGAGCTCCAAGCAGCTGTCTGTACATTCTAGATGGCTGCAGACGGTGTGTTGAGAACTGATATAGCAAGGATCTAAAGAACCAAATCTCCATATGCTTTTAGCCCTTGACTGTTAAGACACTGCTTCAACTTGTACATTGCTCGGCTCTCTAGCTGTCTAACTCTCTCTTTAGACAACCCAAAAACAGCACCAATTTCAGATAATGATTTCTGTTGGCCGTCTCCAATGCCATATCTAAGCTTTATAATCTTTCTTTCCTTCGGATTGAGAATGCTGAGAAGTTTCCGAACATGAAGCCTCATAAACTGCTTCTCAACACTAATATTTGGAGCCTCAATGGCCATGTCAGCTGTAACTTCCTGTAACAATAAAAAGCATCATGTACAGTAACATTTTTGGTGTCTATATCACCGATCTTAAGGAACTGTAAATAATTTCCTAGGGCACTCCAGGATCACAAGAAGCGTCTGTCTTTCACCTGGAACTTTCACAATTCTCCTTACATTTTATGGCTTAGATCATATTTCAGATCTACTTCTAATATTTCATAGTTGAATTTCAAGGGTAATTTTTTCACCAGCTAAAAAGATAATTGAGCCCACCTGAAAAGTGGTATCCTGGTCCATCCACGCAGTCTGCTGCATAGAGACAGGCATTCTTGCTGTGAAAAGCAATTTCTCCAGCTTCTCAACAGTCATCCCAGCACATAATGCAATCTCCTCTTTGGTTGGATGATGACAACCTTGCTGAATACAAGTTCTTTTTGCATCTTTAATCTTCAAAAGAAGGCCATACATGTTTTCCTGCGATCCATTCATCTCTGTGTCAACTACTTAAAGGTACTAGTTTTATAAGTTTACTCAGAAGTTCTATAAAAAAGAAAAATCTGCTAAAAAATCCCATCTATGTTTCAAAATGAAAGTACTCGGGAGCACCTAAATTGGCTTTCATGCAATCAGTAGTAAGTAAATAAGGAGCATTACAGGCAGACGAATTGTCCTAGAATGTCGAAATATGGCCTTCCTAATAGATTGCCGTATCCACCAATAGGAATATGTAGCAAATCTGCAACCAACTTGGGGTTTGAACTTTTCAATACTCCTCATAAGACCCATGCTACCTTCCTGCAACAGAAAAAATCCATTTTCTAAGAAAGAAGCAAAAAACTTAACCACTTCCTGATTATAAGGATTTTATGTGATGGATGTCATCCTCTTTCATTCAAGAAAGTAGATATATCTAGCAGTGAGTTGAGAAGCCTGAACAAATGCATGGCTAACTGGTCACTGGTGTTTAAAATAAGCTCAGAATCATGAACTAATTTAAGTTCACCTGCAATAGATCTGGAAGGCTGAGACCATGTCCTTGATATTGTTTAGCAATATGAACCACCATACGCAAATTGGCATGAATTAGCTTCTCTCGGCTCTGTTTCCCAGAGTAAAGTTGTGATTGCAAGGCTCGACAACTAAGACCAACAGCTTCTCCCCACTCAACTAGTGAAGGTTCACGATCAAATTGATTCCGAAGCTTGTTCTTCACTTCTTCTAATTTGAAATATTCCTGACACATTGACCAATGGTATGAATATAGTTCTAATTGTGAGAAGACCTTCCAGTGCTAAATGAGCATTAACAGCACCTGTATTTTCATAATCAAGTCAGATTCTTCACTTGCAGTTAAGAGTTTTGATTCTGGACCCACAAAAAGGTGGACAGGATCAGTTGGGTCAAATGCATCAGGTTTTTTCCTCTGTACATGTAACTTTCCAGAACAATTCCTCTCCTGAACCAGAACTTTTTTCTCTGTTGCCTTCCTCCTTTTGGATCGCCTCTCTAAAAGACGTGTTGATCTCACTGTTCTTTCCTCTTCCAATGGAGCATCAGCCAAATCTGAAGTCAGCAAACTGGAAAAAGATTTTATGCCCTTAACCTGAAAACTGGAAATAGAAATGTTGAATGCAGGAATATTACACTGTTAAAAAGCAATGTACCTTGGACTGAGAGAGACGTCAAGATTTGTTCCTAACAATTTAGATTGTTCAGCAAGCAAGGCTGATTCTCCAGAAGCTGACAAAGCTTTTTCGCCCAGCACTACGGCGGTCTTAGCTTCAATAATTGGAAGATTCTCTGACTCATTTGGCAGAGACTGAATTCTCTCCAAGGATTGAAATCTGTCAAACCCACCATAAAACAATCAAGAAAGCCAAAGAAAATATGCCAAACTCAATGGTTAAAACATAAAGAGATACATAAGATGAAAAGATTGACTTTTTCATCTTACAAATACCATAAACCGGGGACATGACGCAATTGTATAGACTTGCTCTTGTATTCATCAGGATCACCATTCTCTTCATTTGTTGATGATGCAGCAGCATTCATAAGCCTCCTGTCCAGTGTAGCCTTTGATGGGAAATGATGAACAAAGTGATTTGATTTAGCATTTTTATTGAGACACATAAAATTACTGTGCACTGTCCAAGAGTAAAATTCCAGCCTCCACCTCGTGAAGGAAGTAGAATAGTAAAGCGCATTTAGAATGAACCACCCCAAGCACCACCCATCCACCCCCCACAACACACGACGAAAAAAAAACGGCGAACAAACTTTGAATTGCTAATCCTATTCCCAAATAACCAACGCACCAGGGAATTTCTCTCATCCTTCCTTAAGTGCGAGGACTGCCGGCCTCCATCATGCTGCTCCTGAATATGAACTGAAGTAGGAAAATGGAGAACCAAATACGTAGCAGGTATGTAGGTAAGTGCAGGAGTTGTTTGCTCATGTAGCATCAAAACTGAAAAATTTACTGGGTTTAAGCTTCGTTCGAAAACATCATCTATGAAGAAAGGGAGAAATCATTCAAAAGTTACAATTAGTCATGTGCCCACAAACGGTTTATAATCAGTTACGAGCAAAACTGAAATAAAAGATAATCATTGAAACCCATAATGCGGGCAACAGAAAATCATCATCAAATTCATCTTCTTCAATATCACAATTTACAAAGTGGCACGCTTCCCTTGTTTGTGGGCAAACATCAAACATTCTATTCAATTACTGTCTATCGTAATTAACGTCAAATTATATAATTTAAATGCACAATCTACAAGCATCGAACCAATAGATACTTGTATTTCAATTGAAAGAATACAAGTAACAGACCTGACAATGAGGAAGAAGTAAACGAGCAATTCCTGAGGTGGGTTCTTGAAGTTAATGTTGGCGGTGAAGCAAGAAAACTTCTTGCTGCTTCCATTGTCAAAACTGTTCGTTTCAGTTTCACTCAATTCTCAGTAACAATAAAGTTTCTCGCTGCATTCTGAAGACATCAAATATCTCAAATACCTCAAATACCAAAGGATGAAAGATATTCAGCCGTGCTTGGAGGCCAACAGATTATCCTCATTTTCTTCATTCAAATGGATGAGGCTGATGCCCACTTCTATCATGTAATGGCGAAAACGCCCCTGTTATCTTCTATAATTGTTGTTGGGCCCATGTTCTTTAAGCCTCTCAACCCACGAAGAGAGGCCCATGAATATACAAATTGGGCTATGGCCGTGATATGTGTGGCCGTTCTTAAATTTTTTTTGGAATTGCCTCCCATTTGGAAAATACAAATCGGATACTAATATTTATAATTAAGAATTGAATTGTGTTCATTTTTCAAAAATTATTGTATTTTTAAATTTAAATTTTTATTAAAGAATTATATTTTACAAACTCCTTAATCTAAGAAATTAAAATTTCATTAATTCATGATTTCATCATTAACTATATTAATTATAAAAATAATTCACTAATTTAAATTAAAACCGAATACACTTTTTTTTTTTTATTTAAAACATTCAATCTTGAAGAGTAATTTAAAAAAAAAAGAAAAGAAAAGGCCTACCTTAGTATTTCTAAATGCAGTGGCAGAGGCATCATATCGTTTGCAGTACTATTGGTTTTACCTCCATTTAGATAGATTTGAAATAGCGTGAGTATAGATGAATTAGCAAAAGATAGTAGAGGAAAGTGTTCTATCTTTTCATGTTTAATTTTAAACAAAATATGCTAATAAATCTATTAAATTCTTTATTTTTTGTGATGTATATAATTATATTAATGGTAAATTATTCTATAAATTTCAAGACACGAAATTTTAAGGGAGATTCTAATCAAAAGACCTTAATATTATGGAACGAAGGAAAAAAGAAGAAATCATAATCTGAATATCTTTATTTTTATTTAAATTTATTCAAAATAAATATTTTATTTCTTTAAATAGAATGGTATGATGCCTAAGTTTGCTTTTAATGCTTTTGTGCATTTATCAAAAGTGGGGGAGTAACCCAACCAGTCGTAATAATAATAGAATTAATAAAAAGAATTCAATAAACTATAAAGACAACAATTCCACGAAAAGACCTAGCCGCACGATTGTAGTTGTAAACTCCAAAAATCCACAGGTGGACCCAGAAGCCCTATTTTGTGGACCCAGAAGCCCTATATTGTGTACCCGACACAGATGTCCGTTAACAAGCAAATCTACCCCACATTTCAAACTCTCACATCAGAAAACCCCCCAAGTCCCACTCCCCAGTACCCTAGCCCCGTACCCCACCGGATTACCACGTCATCCTTTTTATTATAAAAAGTACCTCCGCCTTTCTCTTGTGGGGTCAATTAAGGATCGCTTTGCACTTCACAGTATTCAGTCTCTGTCTGTCTCTCCAATCTGCCACATGGGTTCAGAAATGGTCCTCCATAACTTCACCTCCCTTTCTCAGCCTCCAACCCACCATATCGCAGCCCCTACCCAGCCTCAGACCCTTGTCCCTGTTCCCGTCTCGGTTGCCCTCCCTACGCCTGACTCTTCCGCCACCAACCCAACACACAATTTCCTTGAAACCACCACGTATACAAACAACTCCTCCTGTACCTCCACCTCCACCACCAACCTGGACAATCCAGTCTCTCCCACCCCAGCTGAATTGGCTTTGAGAAAGCCCAAACCATCGACCAAAGATCGCCATACGAAGGTTAATGGGAGGGGTCGCCGGGTGAGGATGCCGGCACTTTGTGCCGCTCGAATCTTTCAGCTTACAAGAGAGCTTGGCCATCGCTCTGATGGGGAAACCATAGAATGGCTTTTGCGCCACGCTGAACCTGCTATCATCAGGGCCACAGGTACTGGTACCGTCCCCTCAAATCTAGACACCAGCATCGGTAGCATCCCTCACCGCCCGACGCCTTCGGTCTCGATGAATCAGCTATATACGTCCCCTGCTCCGGTTCCTGTAAGCATGCAAGTACCCGGTGGCTTATTTGCCGCTATGCAGAATCCACCCACTTGTCGATTAGACCTGCAACAGCCGCCAACAGTGGGAACAGAATTTGCCGGAAATGGGTACGACCACATGCCTTTCACGGCTCTGCTGCTGCAGCGATCACCCATAGAGGAGCAAGGGGAGACTTCATCGCCGAGCTGCGATGAACTTAGGCAACAATAGTACTATCCGGGTACTGCAGAGGAGCAGTGTTGGAGTTAGGGTTCAAAAGCTTCAGTTTTCTTAGAAAATGGGAAATGGAAATTTTTGTGATTAGTGAATGTAATTTAGGGTAGATTGGATTCATGTCTTGTTTCTCTGTTATGGATTAGGGAAAGTTTATGTGGCAATGAATACGGGAGATGTAAATTATTGAAAATGATATATAAATTAAATATGGATCTTTGAGGTAAATTGTTTTATCATCTTCAGTCGTCAAGGAAGCCTGATTTTAGTACTAACGGAAGGTGGCCCGATGCCATAAATCAATTACTTCTGGAGTGGTCATATCCTGAATTCCGATCCTCCATCCTGTCTCGTTTCCCTTTCGGGGTTTTGCAATTGGAGTCCCATGACTCAATGCTCCAGAAGTTTGAACTCAGTTTTGACCTCTTAAAGTCGAAGACAAAGTAATTGCATAACTGCATCGACATGGAAAATCAATTCTTTATTTCCTGATTTCTAAATTTCGATACTCAGTCTTTGGATGGAAATTATAAAGGAAACTGCTATAATTATCTCGGCAGCCATCAGTATTGCTCACTGCTGGGTCCAGACATTTGTGTTTCTATTCGGTTTTCTTTGTGGAAAAATTAGAACTGCCATGACAACTAGGAATGCATAAAATTGATATGTAATTCAATTCTTTCTCATTTCAATACTGACTGACATCAGTGAAATGCTATCTAGAACCAAAACGTATCAATGGATAAGTAATGTTCACCGATAACATGACATTCACATCGATGGCAATGACTCATCCCTCACTCTACAGAGCTTTCCTGATATTCTTATTGTGCAGAATAAAAAGGTAATCCAGAACTTTTGACTCGTATAAATACAACAACGTCAAGATCAAGGAGCTCAATGCAATTTCGACCAAATCCTTAAAGCAAACATCTCTCAGCAATGCCTGGAGACTTTAAAGTTACTGGAACTACTAATTGCTTAAACTAGATGCAAATGATCAAACGAACCGAAAAAAAAACTATAGCAAGGCAAACATGCTTTCCGCTTTAGTAATAACAAGAAAGCAAACCAAGAAATAAAGGAATTCAAAAATTGCTGGCTGCCTTATGGTTTTACTATGTAACAAGTCCGATTCAAGCACCTCTTTCCCATTAAAAGAAAAACGTGAGCACAAGTCATCATTATCTATTAAAAAACAAGTACACAGACCTAGCCCATTCTTTTTATACCATCCAAGCACAACCATCCAAATTTATTAAAATAAACATGTCAATACCACAAAGCATGCTAGGATGGAAAATAAGCATGCCAGGGGAAAAAATGTGTATACACTGTCATACCTAAGTGATATAGAGAGTAATGGTACTGATGGACCTGTACAACTGATGCTGGAAAGCAGCAAGAAACTTAGCTGTGCTTCTTATGCTTGTTCCTGAAATTCCACCACTTCTTCTTACACTCAGATGGAGGCAAATCTGCATCGGGTATCGCTAAGTTATAGTTTTACCCATAGAACAGGACATCTTAAACTTCCAATAGTTTTTATGAGTTTCCCTTCCTTAGAAATTACCTCCTTGAAGATAAATTGAGTTATAGTGCACCTCAGCCCAAAAGCTCAAATAAATGACTGCATTAGACAAGTAACTTCAGACAAATATCCACATTAAGCTAACAGAAATTTCCATGAATGATATGTACTTCATCAGCAGAGAGATGAAGGCTTTGCATAACTTGCCTTCATTCATCCCTACCACTATGTGATTCCATGACTTTTTAAGAATCAAAAGCTGCTCAACATGCAACCATATTTCATGCATCAAGCAACAGGAGAGAGATGAAAGGCTTAATACAAGCAATTAACATAAATAGAAAAGACGTACAAAAATCTAAACCTACCAAACTCAAGCACACTGAAGAGTGAAGACTGTTACCTCTTGTTGACTTTTGGTCTTTTGGAAGAATCTCTATGTAACAAGTGTCTTTAAAAGAAGTTATGACAAGGATTTTCACACCATACTGAAAAAAGAAACAATGTGACCAGATTAGTTAAGACAGACATTAAACTCGTTAACAGGCCAATTTTTCCCCTTGCAACATCCAAGTTAAATATCAAGCAAAGGTGCTGAGAAGGTTTTTCTCTGGGATCACCTACCTAGATATGCCCAAAATAAACATGAAAGAGCAAATATAACATTATCATGCAATGAATGTAACATAATCTGGAACGTAAGGAATGGAAATCTCTACCAAATCCGCAGCAGCCTGCAATGTAACATGATCACCCCATTCCCCATCCCTGATTTAGCAAAACAAAAATGATAAAAAGGAAGCAAAGATATAAACTAGACAACAGAAGTGAATTGACAAAAAATAGTGAGGCATTGGATAAGTACTTGGACATCCTCTTCAAATATTCACTATATTCCATGGGAACATATCCTTCGTACACCTCTGGTTGAGCTTTCAGCTGATGTTACCCAAATATTGCAAAGACAAGCATCAGATCTTTTATATACTACACCACACACAAAAACAGAGAGTGGAAGAAGAAGAAGTGATTCTATATATATATATATATATATATACGCTAATGCTATGGTGAGCAGTGAAACTCACCTTATGGATTGCTTGTGTGTCTATCCAAGTGGTCAACATGTGTGAATTACACACACAAGCACTCTACAAAGGTGAGCTCCGTTGCTCACCATAGCATTACCATATCTATCTATATGTCTATATATATACAAATATATATATATATATGTATGTCCACCTGACTGACAACTTGCTCTCTGACAAATTTATGATGCTCTGGTGTACGATAGAATTGATCTGATAAAGCACGAAACTGAAAGAACAAAAATAAGGGTCAAGGAAAGCATTCAAAGATAATAAATGACAGATTTTAGGTAGATAACATGTATGCATGTGTTTATGATGCTCTTGGTGTACAATAAAATTGATCTGGTAGAGCACAAAAATGGAAGGAAGAGAAATAAGTCAAGGATAGAAAGCATTTACAGACAATCAACAGCAGGCATTGGGCAGATAATATGTAGCACAGATGAAAAACCTATATAAATCAGAAAGCAATGTGCAGATTAATAACTACTAATTGACATACATTTAATAACTGACAGTTTGGGGGCAAATATATGCCAAAAAAGTAACACCATACATCCGAGTTTTGCTCACAATTTATACCAAACATATGTAGAAGTTGAAAAGAGAAAAAGGAAAAAGATATATATTTCAGAAACTGCTTAATTTACATTGGCAAAAGAAACTACATTCTTAGACCTTTCATCACTGTAGAATAAAAAAATGTCTGAATTGGATAGAAAGTTTCAAAAGTGCGACAACTTGAACAGCCCAGTACATTATTAGGTCAATATAATGGTCACAATAAAAATTTTAATATGAATAAATAATATTCAGTTTCTCTAAAGAAAAAACATAGATGGGAATTCCCTTGTGGAACTAGGAGAATGAAATAAAGAGAGGAACAGGCCCACTAGGCTAATCACAAGGATAAAATGAGCACTTTTATCTTTACTTACCTTTCAGACCACACATTCCTTCAAAATCCAAATGTGCAACACTTAATCCCAAGTGAGAACATCTAAGAAGTGTAACACTAACATTGAGTACTTATCAGCCCTAATGTCCCTTCTCCTTATTTAACTATGACACTTTATCTCCAATGCTTATCATTTGAAAATGTTTTACAAGTAAGAAAGACACCACATAAAATGAGATTGAAGAAAACATCTGGAAACAAATCAAACCTAACATTTTCTAACCATGAATTCTCAATTTTAAAGATAACGCGTAGGCATTTTCAAGACAGAAAAAGTGCAATAAAAAACCTGCTCTAAAAACAAGCAGGGGTGTCATTCTGTGTATTGATGGCAAGATTTTAACATAAACTCCAGTCAAGTAAATGAAGTACAGCTAACCTGGCAGTTTCCATCTCCTTCTACTTTGTGCTCAACCAAGTCATACAACTGCAATCTTAAAATGGATATCCAATATCAAATGTCACATCCTCAATATGATGTTCGTACAAAATTATAAAGAAACTACAGCTTCAAGAATAAAATAAAAATTTCACAACCAGAAATGGAAGCTTCAGAAAAAATTAACACAAAGGATATAAGATGGATCAGGATATAAAGTCTGCACTAAGAAACACTAGAAAACACATCTAATGGATCAGAGAAAACATTAGAATGGTGTTGCTCTACATAGTTTTGCATTCTCAAGAAAACCCGGTCACTGCAGTTCACGTAATAAAAAAAAAACAAAGGAGAGAGAGAGAGAGAGAGAGAGAGAATATTGCCAAACAATTTCTTATGGAGGAAAGGTCTGATATATTAAAATTCACTTTGACAGTAAGCCTTGCAGCAATGAGGAGAAGGAAATACAAATGAGCAGGTTTATAATTTGAACTCAAGCAACTCCAGAATCAATGTTGGAAACATTCGTGACTCATAAAACAAGAGTAATGCCAAACTGGCCAAGAGTTGAAGATATACAAACCTCCACGAGGAGAGAAGTTCCCTTGTTTTCCTTTTTCTTTTATTGGAGTGTGTGTGGGTTGAGGAAGAAGTGGTAGCTCAGACAATGAACAAAAGCCAAAAAGAGACATATTTAGATACCTATCTAGCAGTCGTTGGTGATCAGAAGTCACTTCATCTATTGATGGGATGTCTCCATTAATTCTAGGAACATGCTGCGATAGAGCCAAAACAAAATCCATTGCATCTTATCAATTTAAGGAAACTAAACTGAATACCAAGAAAAAAATATCAGGAGTAAATGATCTAATTTATATGTCTACCAGAAACTCAAGATTCAATATCTGAAAGACATATAGGACACAAAATACAGCATAGGTCCGGTGCAACAAATAAAATAATTACAACAGGGAGACAAGTGCTGTCATGCACATTCAATTAAAAGCAATAGTCCATTCCAAAAGGGCATTAGATGCAACAACACAAATGGATCACAAGAACATCACTTGGCTTGTCCAGTAGCATGATGACAAAGCTCCTTGCATGTTCATGCAAAGAAAAGGTACTCAGGAAATCATTTAGTCAAAAGTAAAATGAGTAATATATTTGGGTGAGAAGGTGTGGTAGCAGCAAAATGAAGGATATAATCACCTGAGATGATAAAAAAATTATCAGACCCAAAAATGTTTAGCACCTCCAGAATGCCTAAAAGGCTAAAAGCATGATTTAAAAATGTTAAACTCTTGAAAGAATGGTCGTCAATGAGTATCGGAAACCATAATCTGTTTGGGTTCTATAACCTACAGAGCATTGTTTATTTTTTAGATAACTGGCATTTAGAAAAGATAGTCACACAAAGACTTAAGATAGGTTCTGTAAAACATACAGTTCAACTTTTCCTCCAATATTCTTATTCTTAAAATAAGGAAACAGATCGTCATAGGATCAAAGTGGCTCTCTCTTAATGCCCATAGGCTCAACCTTAAACTTTGAATAGAAGAGGATGGTACTACAGAAAATGTTAAAATAAAACTGAGAAAAGGATAGTCAAAGAAAATACACTAACTTTGATGTGTGCAATAAAAAGTCCAAAGCCAAGAATACTTCAACCTACTCCTGAATGAAACACTTACAGCCACAGGAATCATCTGGTTTAGCCTCCTGCCTACTTCTCCATCAAGCTCAGATTCATCTGCTATTTCCAACTCATAGCAATCCTCTTCCCCATCATATGATCTATCTAAGGGACTAGAACAGGAACTTGAAGGTCCCACGTCATCAGTCTCTCCTGGGCCAAACCTATAGCCTACAAAGTTTGCAGATTTGACATGAAATAACATCAAGGTGAGAGCTACATAATAACCTACTAGTACATAAAATAAAACAGAACGAGAACCTGAGAAGGTGTTTAGGGGTTGGGGGAGTGAATATACCAGAATAAGAGGTTGTTGATGGAAAGTCCTGTATAAAAGTATATTCTTGCAATCCATTTCCCACATGCAATGTCTCTGGGTCTTCAACAACTGATAAGTTTGAGAATTCTTCTTGTAGGGGATGCACAATGGACTGATTATCATCAACATTGCTGCAGAAGGTATCATAGTGACTCCCGTTGGCATATAGTTCATGAGAGATCTTCACATCATTCTGATTACTATCCCCATAGAGGATTTGGTCAATATTGAAAATATCAAAATGCCACGGAGGAGAGTCTGGTTCATTCTTATACATAATTATATCTTGCAAGAATTTCTCCAAACACAATGTCTTATTGGTAGCATCAGGTATATATCTCAAGCAAGTTAAACTGAAATTACCTTGTCATAATACTTCTGAACCTGAAATTGGCATGAGTTTAAAAGAAACCAATGAAATTTTTGGAGAAAATAATCATTTAAGTTATCAGACATATGACGAGGACAACAAACTTTTCCTTCTGAACACAAAAAGACAAGCAATAATTTCTGCCTGTGGAAGCGGTTGCAACATTTCGAAGCAATGAAATCCTTTCCCCAACTAGAACAGGAAGCCACAAACTTTTACCTCTTTAAGCCAGAAAATTACGACATAGAAAGAGTTTCAAGAATTTTACATCTCTAAACTTCGGACAAATAGTAAACCCTATAGACCATTTGTGATGTGAGACTAGGATATTTATGATATAACCAAGAATCTCAATTAAATCAACTCTTCACTTAAAGTGGAGCATGATGACATGATCCACTGGTGACATCTAGAAATGGAATGAACTTCTTCATTCACCACTAGTGAGACCACCATAACAAATCAAAGTTGCATATGAGTATGACCAAACTTGTTAACTCCCAACAATTTTAGCTTTCTACACCACATTAGAATGATAGCTCAAGGGTGCATCCTTGTAAGATATAATTACCTGCCTACCCTACACAGCAGCAAAGTATCTTCATGTAGCTAACAGAGTAAGACAAAGAAATTATTTTCCTTCAATTAATTGACTTCCTTATTACTTTCTAGATTAAAATAAGAAATATGTGTAAAACAATAAAATAATTTACAAGTTTTCTAATCATTATCGCGAAGTTAATTTTGTCCCCTAAGAGTCCAAATAAATACTTTCTTTATTCATCCTTAAGGACTCCAGCAGGTAACAACGGTTCAGATTCCCAACCTTGCCTCTTTCCCAGGTTTTCTAACGCGATTTGGTTTGAATTATTACATTTACAAACTCAAAGTCTATAAAACTAAGAAATTGAAACAAGCCAAAGCTTCTACAATCTGTATTTTCAGAAATGAACCGGTAATACAACAAATATATTAACAATAATCACAACAAAATAGAAAGCATGAAAGCATATCTCCTAATACCATTCTTCTTAGGTACTAATACGCAGATAACCACACAAACACTTATATTTTCTTGTTAACTTCTAAGTATTGCATAGATAGATATATCAAAGTATTAAGGAAGAGACAAACAAGAAAAGCAAAGCATGTGAATAATCTTGAGCATCTTTTGCGGCATATCTATAACATTCATGTGCCTTTCTAAAGAACGGCTGAGAATAATTCCAAACTTCGGCATAAAGCGATTCAAAATTCCACCCAGGACTAGAAATCAACCATGGAAATATCGAGAATTCAATAATCGCTCTACCAGCCGAGGATCCACAATCATACAACAATATCGCTACAGTAGACTTCACTTGGAAGAACTGATCGTACTTACCTGTGGGCGAGAACAAATGAGAGAGGAAAGAAGAGGACGCGTTGGCGAATACCAAGTTGCTTATATATAGATTTGGCCGCGGCCGGGAGGTACACGAAGGTAAAATGTTGACGCGCGTCGTGTGGTACGGAAGGACTTGATGGATGTCGGGCGGTGTTTTGAGTGGAACTAAAGATTACCAGGTTGGTTGATTTAAGCGGCCCTTTTCATGAATGAAGACCACGCAACGTGTGACTCGTACGAGAAAATCTTGGCTCAGCACGTCGCCTGTTTTTTTTGCTAAAATAATTTTTTTTCTTTTCTTTTTCTGAAATAATTTAGTACTATCCATATGTTATAATATAAGTCATTACTAAATCTTTTTATTTATATTAAAGATTTTTAAATACAGTTATTATTATGTCGAGAATACCCTTCTTTCTTAATTATTATAATTCTCTTTCTTTAACATAAAAATGAAAGATAATATTAATGAAAGATTGAAATGAAAAAAAGTTCATAATTATACATTAATGATTACAAAATAATTTATATTATCTAAAACAATTTATGTCCTGCACATTTAGGAAACTCTCAAGGTGAATGTGTTGTTCTTTTAGTCATCATATATTTGATTTTTATTTTTCTATTTTTTTGAGCAAGAATTTATCATTAAAATTTTATGTGAAATATGTCCACTAAATATAAATCACTGCTCATTGTTTTAAAAAAGTTAAAATAATTTTTTTTAAAAAAAATATTCTTTTAAAAATTTTAATGTCATTTTTATATGTATATCATTAAAGGAGTAATATAAGGAAAAAAATAATTAATCAACAATTATGATTTATAATTAATAACAAAAAAAAATTAATTATAACAATTTGTATTTAATGATGGATGGATGGAGTAATAAATAAAATTTAATAATTGTGACTTCTACTACTTTTTTAGTTTTGACGGAGCAGCTTAAATCTACTTAATTCATAAAAGAAATTAAATTACTGTCACTGATTAGACAAGTTGGTTCATTGGAGTCGTAATAGTTACGTAACAAGTAAGTATTGTCAATTTCAATTGTCTCTGTCTCATCTCGTGGGTTGCCCTGTCCGTCTGCAACCATGTATTGTGGCCATCCTTTTCAAGAATTGATTCCCAAATTTAATCATATTTTTAATGTGAGATGCAGAATGGTATGTGCTCGCTGACAAATTGCACTGATATCGTAAAAGATCAACTCTTCTGGATGTGACTCCAAGTTCATCACTCTTATACTATTTGAGAGAGAAATATTCTATTGGCATTAGGTTACATTATTCGTCATCTGATTCATGAATCGTGAGTCCCCACGCAAGTTGTCCAAAGTTGAAAAAAAAAAGTTATGCCCAAACTTTACCGCTGCTTGTGGGGGAAGAATATTTTTATACCGAACACGTTTATATCCTTACGAGTGATTCAAATCAAATTAAGTGAAATAAAAATATATATTATTATTTGTGGATCTCATGTAAAATATACATAATTCATTTGATGAAGTTATTTAATGTAAGCTAAAAAATTCATATGTAAAATATGAACTCTAATACATATGGAAAAATTTTCAAAATGAATAGTTAAATAAATGAACACATTTCTCAAATATTTTTACATGCAAGTGTATTTTTCTGGGTATTTGCAGATAAGAACTTTGTAATTTTAATTTGAAAACATGTTAAATAAATTCCTGACTAACACTGCTTGGAACGGTTTTTTTTTTTTTTTGGTCTTACATTTAATTAATAAGCTATACTATGAATAAAAGCAACATATTTATAATTTTTAATTAAATAAAGGTGAAAACTAACAATTAATAAATATTAATTTCATATTTCTCACCTTTGAAATAAACAAAAATTTTAAAAATCTTTCCATTTCTTCTTCTTGTTGATCTATTTAATAAATACTTCATCTTCTGCCGTTATATATGTCTCTGGAACTTTATTTATTTATGTGTGGTTTTTATTCTATTTTATTTTGTTACGGAACCATAATGGATTTTCCATTGACAAATTCTTGCAGCGCCTTTGAACGTAATAAGACATCCTACCATGTAATAGAGCAGCAGAAAATCTTCATTGCACCCAAATAAATACTCTTTTAAGAAGGTATCGTGGTTAACAGAAACCAACAATTTTTACGTAATATGTCATCGGCAACAAATTACATAATCTACAAAATAGATAAGTCAAAATAAATGGATGAAATCGCAAAATAATTCACAAAACAAGTCTTCCTCTGATGCCGGAATGTTCCTGCAGCAATTGCATCTCTTGCAGAAAGTTACAGTAGTATTAGCAGCAGGGGGCTAAAGCCGGCCGAACAAAGTGCATGATTCAAGTTACAATGTCAATCTGCAGAAGAAATTATTGTTTACTCTTTAGTGATGATATGGAACAGACCTTTTTACAGATACCTTAAAAGAGAACAGAGATCCCAGAATGTCTTTTGATACTCCGGGAACCGTGGCAGTCAGCACGTTTTCACAAGTTTCGATGACCATATTCGAACGAGCCAGGCACCATCTCCTACCCGTACATCCATTAATCTCCTTTTACTTCTCTTATCTGTTTCATGTGAACTTGCCTTTTGCTCTAGTACACTTTTGACAGGTGGTTGAGGGCTGCCGATTCCTACTGATGCCTCGATAACTTTATTTATCATCTCCAGAACCTCACTCATTTTTGGTCGTGATTTAGAATGTCTGGCCAAGCATCGGTTGGCTACGAGTGAAAGTTTGTGGGCTGACTTGATAGTATGCTTCTTCTCAAGCCTTGGGTCTAATATCTGCTGAAACTTTTTGGCATCAGACAAGTAAGGTTTTACCCACTCTAAGAGCTTTTGTTCACTCCTTGGCCGATGTCTATCCAATGGGCGTCTTCCCGTTATCAGTTCATAAAGAAAGACCCCATAGCTCCATACGTCACTCTTGGATGTGAGACGACCAGT
This sequence comes from Parsonsia alboflavescens, assembly GCA_028571225.1. NCBI lineage: Eukaryota > Viridiplantae > Streptophyta > Magnoliopsida > Gentianales > Apocynaceae > Parsonsia > Parsonsia alboflavescens. The sequence continues at coordinate 16,834,882 of JAOXNR010000029.1, forward strand.
CTGAATGTATTCTGGAGCAGCATATCCCATAGTTCCCACCACCTGAAAAATTAGGTACTTTGTTTAGGTCAATAATAGCATAATTACTTTCGCAGAACTTAATTCATTCTGATTAGAACTGAATCAAACAGTAAAGACATAATAAAGCACAACGAAAAGATCATTTTTTTGTTGCAATTAATGTTACACAAAGATACACTTGTATTGAACACTCAAAAGAGGCCACAAATGACTAGGGTCCAGGGTGGCCAAAACAATATACCTTGGCCAAAGATCAGTTTGGCACAAACAACTGAACATGGATATTTTCAAATTTCAGGTACTGGTGCTGAACCATTTAAAGTTTAGACAGAGCCACCATGTTAAAAATATAAGTAGATCTAAATTTATTTGTCAGTAATGTTCGGACCACAGCTCAAAAAACACAGTTTAAGGTCCAAGACTGAATAAAACCAGAAGATTTACCATGTATCCTACTCCATTTTTTCTAAAAAAAATGTGCATCAGTAGGAAAGTATACTTAATTGGTGCTGGCAGATACAGCAGCAATAGGAAACAGCTTCCTGTCATATACCCTATTATTTGAGTTTAGGGGCAAGCAAGACCATCCTCATGTGCTTGCTCGATGCAAAACTCTTTACAAACAAAGAATATTAGGATCACCAATTACTGGAAAAACATATATCACACAAACCTGTTTGGTACTATTATTCTTTTTTCCTTCTCATTGGGGGCCAGTTGAACTACATAAGTCAGTATCAACAGAGGGAATTAAGAGAGAAATCAAATGTCTGATATTCAATTTGATTCTTCTGAAAAACAGTTTAGCAGAGGTTTCACAAAAGAATGTGCTGAATCCTTTCAATTTGATAATGAGCAGAGATCCATGGACATCCAATAAGCTAACAACCATTTTCGTTAGATGTTTTTATAAGCAATAGTAGAAGAACATATAATTGGTTTTTAGCAATTAATAGTGACAAGAGACATAATAGCAAATATCTGACGCGAACATACTGCAGTGGACACATGAGTTAATCCTTCTGGAGGTCCCAAACGAGCCAACCCAAAATCTGAGAGCTTTGCATTCCAATTGTCATCCAGCAATATGTTTGAGGATTTGAAATCTCTGAAAATGATCTACAAAATCTTTAAATGAGATCCACAAGGCCATGCAAGAAAAAGATATAGTGGCATAATTACATGAAACAAAATGTGTAGGTGAAAGAATGCTTCCAAAATGTGGCTCGAACATGGGAAAGGAACAGAGCATTAATGAAAATCACCTGAAAATCCATTTCTTCATGCAAGTACGCCAGGCCACGAGCAGCATCTTGGGCTATCTTTAGTCTCATGGCCCAGGAGAGGGGTGCATCTGACCTAGCCGATAAATGGTCTTCCACACTTCTGTTAGGCATGTATTCATATATTAGAAGTCTCTGGATTCCCCTCTCATCATCCTCAGCACAGTATCCTATGAGCTTTACAAGATTTGGATGTTCAACCACACCGAGAACATTCACCTCTGTGACCCACTCTTTGTGGCCCTGAGGACCAAAGGAAATCTATTTAGTCCACCACTAAATTTAAGAAAGATGAGCTTCATCATTTTCTAACCATGAAAATGTATAGACCAGTAAGGAGAACAAAATTAGGATGCTTAATCACAAAATTTTATGGGATCATTACCATTGATGTGCAATTGCAAAACCATTTTGACAGAAGAACAGCATTCAACTTGGTTATCAGTTTCATCTCATTTCATTCATTGCTTATCTCCTTTTCATCCTCTAACTTGTGATTTTACATTAGTTAAGCTTTTAAATTCAACTCTATAGCTCAAATCAACATGCAAATTACTAGCACATCAATGGTGTGTAGTTATGTCCAGTTCTGTCAGGGGAGACAACTGAGATGCAGTAGCATCAATGTATAAGACAGGTATTTGGTTCACGATAGTCCCAAATTTGCATGGCACTGACCACATTATTTCATCAAGTATTACTACTTGCTTCTCAAGAAAAACATAAAATCAAAAATTAACTTGCTTGGCAAGGGATCAATTATGCTTATTTTAGGAGTTAGCTTTCCAAATACTAAACCAATAGGTAAATCCGCAGGACCACAATCGTATGGGGCCTAACCTAACATTAGATATTTCCCTGTTTTGATCCTGTATAGAGCTAATAGACAATCACAGAAGAGAATGCTCCTGCACCGTGCTAATAAACAACCACAAAGATGATGTTCCTGTACAGAGCTAAAACCCAACTAGGAAAGATGATTCCTTTCGACCATCATTCTGTCCATGCTTAAACAGGGTATACCAAACAAACATTGCCTTCTCAGTTCCCTTGCAAATCATGAATCTCAAAAACTGGGAGAATGTTAAGAGAATTTTCTTGCTCCTTTAATGTAATCAACAAAATTAGATCCTAGTAACTAACATTGCTACATGAAGAACTTAATTATAAAAAAGTGCCTATTGTAAGTTTTAAATAGCTAATCTTCGTGGTATTTCCTGATATTATTTATATACCATGACCACCAATTATGGAAGTTATATTTGAAATTAACCATGAGGCAACTAAACCAAGAGATACAAAAGAGAGCCTTGCCTGCAGTCCTCTTCTACCAAGCTGCTTTATGGCCACATCCAGTTTTTGACCTGAATCATCAGAACTCTTGATTGCTCCATGAAAAACACAACCAAAACCACCTTCCCCAAGTTTCATAGAACGGCTAAAGTTCTTGGTTGAAACTTTTAGCTCTGCAAAAGTGAAGACCCTCAAATTGTTGGGCCTTTCAGACAAACTAGGAAACTGGTTCCTTCCTCGGGATTCATTACTAGTGTCCGATGCATTTTGAGAATTAAACTCAGACCCTGATTGCCTCGCTTCATGACTTATGAATGTAGAGCCAGGAGACTGAACTGAGTTTGACTTTGTGGTCTTAGCTTCGTCCTTCTTTTCTCCAATGACGAATTGGAAACACTTCATAGCCTTCAATAGACTATGATATCCTTAAAATGATCCAACCGTAAAAATCAAACATTAATACCATCCAGATGAAAAAAAGGGGAGAAAAAACTGTTATGAGAGCGGTAAAATTACAATATTTTCTTGATGTACCATATATCCCAGACAAATGGCAGAAATAATGCTTCCAGTGAAGCATGAAATGTTTAAACGAAAGGAAATACTGACACATCCAATTTTCAAGGGACATCCAATTACAAATTACAAGCTCATCATTCATGAGCCAACAACCATATAAGAAATCAATTGACCAAGAACCCACCTTTCCAGAAATGGAAAATTAGACCTGCATCAGCCTTACATAGAAAGCAATAAATCTAGTCCTCGAGCAGCCAATTAGTATGCAGTTAGCACAGACAAAGTCCAAGAGGAAAAAAGAAAAACTACAGAATGAAATTCAGATCAATCGTCATACTGAAGATGGTTTAAAATTTAAAGGTCTCTGCAGAACTTGAACAGAAATGCAAAATACAAGAATTCGCTGTCTCCACAATAAATATACGTTTAAATCTTTACTCTTTACAGATGGCAATCGGAAATCTAGAAAAAGTTACCTGTATAATTCCGTTAACCTGCTTCTGGGAATCAAAATCTTGCAAAAAATCCAGTTTTTGAGAAATTTTTGGAGAACCCTGTAACCAAAGGGCCGCCTCAAAGGGAGAGAAAAGGTAATACGGAGACTTGTATGACTCAGAGGCGAAGTCTTCACACGGCAGCGACTTTACCAATCACATTAAATTATAGCCAGCAGATGGTAATAAAGACGAATAAACGTATATATTCAAAAAGAAACTTATTCAAAATTTGGAAGAATCTCTATTTTAGTAGGGATAATAGCTTATATATTACCTTTATTATGATCCAAAGCAAATTTTGACACTAAAAGTTTAATTTTTATCAATTTAATATTCAAATATTTTAGGGAGATCAAAGTTAGTACTTCGAAGAAATTTTGGCATTAAAATCCAGTCAAATCATCACGTCACTGGCATATGGGTCTGACATAGGGGTAAAATTGTCATTTCAATTTTTTCTTTTTTTTGATTCATCTTCCCCATTTTCCGGTGAATCTAATCCTCTCGAGAAGGAATTCTCAATCGCTCATAACATAAAAAAACCAAAGTCAACCGGACTCCCCCACACAGCCCCAATAGATGGGACAAT
>JAOXNR010000029.1:16839183-16860800 GCA_028571225.1 Parsonsia alboflavescens
ATTTCATAAACCATTTACGAAGAACCATTCATAAAATACATAAAACTAAAATGACATCCCAAACATGTCCAAGAAAACAAGAAAAATCAGGCCAATCAAAGAGGAAAGAAAAACAAGAATCAGCGCATCTTATTCTTTTTCCAGGTCTTGGGAAGGTAAAGAAATTGGGGCCGAATAATAATACCGGAGGAAGAACACGAGGTCGCATAACAGATTTAAATCCCTGGTTTCCTAATTGGAGACCATGCAGGTCTTTGGGGTATTGCAAAGAAGACAAGTAGGAAAACTTGGTCCAATTTGAAGTCGAAGCTAAAGATGAAGCAGTATGGTCTGGATTCAAAGAGCGAGGAAGTATAGCTGTAGCAACCGAAATCGCCATTTTCTTGACCTGCGCTGCGCAAAGGATTGGAAGCCCACAAGTTGGGAGATGATAACACTGCTAAAAAAAGCGTCGCCTCCAAGAATCGTCGTGGTCCTCGCTCGGACGGAAACGCCTTTTTGTGCATCTCCCGTAGGTTTTTTATTGTTTTCTTTCGTTTTATTCCTTGCTAGTGGTTCACTGGAATGGAAAACTTTGGTTTCCCGTGAAACTGCTGCACCAATTCCAAGACTGTGCTAGGCAACAGCCCAGCCTGCAACAGTTATGGGTTGTTCGGAAAATGGGGAAGATCAAAACGGGGAAGAAAAAGAAAGAAAAAAAAAAAATCGAAATGACAATTTTGCCGGCATATCGGACCCATGTGCCCAGTCACTTGATGACCTGACTGGATTTTTATTCCAAATTCTTCTTGAAGTATCAACTTGAGTGTCTATAAAATGTTTGGATATTGAATTAGTAAAAGTTAATTTTTTTATTATCAAAATTTACTTTGGGAAATAATACAAATAAAAGATTCACTATTATCCCATTTTAGTATCTAAACTTATATATAAAATCAATATTGATATTCATTAAATTTTTTTCTAACCAATTAATCATCGAAATAATTTATCCACCTAAGTACTTTCCAATCATATTTGACATATTTCAAATCAATCTAGCATGTGCATATCACATGATCATGATTGTTTTATTTAAAAGTATAACTTGTTTGCGAACTAAATTGGGAAGATTATTAATTGCAAATACCCATCATAACTTTAGATATAATTATAAGTATCAATTTGGAGATTGTTTTTCCTGTTAAAAAATTATGTACATGAGCGATGGATGTTATTGTGCTCAGAAATAAATTGGAATATAATTGAAAATATTAATTCGTAGAATCATAAATCATTTTGGCATTAAATTTGATTTTGAAATACCAAATTGTTCGTTATTCCTTCAAAATTCCAAACGAGTATGTATAAAACGTCAACTGCACTAAGTTCATGGTACCGTAACTCTAACGGTGCGCCGCGCAAGAGAACACTAAAATGGAGCCAAGGTGTGAATGCACGGTGCCGTACTGCCATGCAAAAACGTGTCCGGTTCCCGGTTTTGTTAATAAATACTTTACGCGCTTTCGCAACTTTTCTTTTTGTCTTCCGGGATCAAAGGTTTGGCCAGGGCCATGGGGTTGAAAGCTACACCGACACGTTACTGCCCGGATTCCATTTCACGTACTCATTTTATCAAAATTACTATCATTAGTATTCTCTTCTTTTATAAATAAATATTTATTTCTATTTTAAGTTCTCTAAAATTTAATAATTCATTCATTTATTAAATTAATAAAAAAGATAAATTAGTAAATTCAAAAGTTAAATACATTTCTTAATTTTTTTATTTACTTTTAATCAATTTGATCTATAAGTTTGGAATAAAAAATAATTCGATTCCTTAAATTTTTTTTTTTCACTATAGTAGTTCTTATATTTTTACGGATAGTCATAATAATCCAAAACACCATTTTACGACCATTCACATGGCGGAGTCAATCAAGCACACGGCACATGAGGATAAAATCGTCATTCCATTGTAGAACGATGTCGTTTTGAAATTGGATTAAAAAAAATAAAATAACCTTCCAGTCTTCTTCTCTCACTACCTTGCTGTTTTCAAGCCAACCGATGCTGTTTTTGTAAACCTAGAACAAATTATAACCAGAACCATTGATGTTATGTGAAACCAATAGCAAGCAAAATACTTGGCGCTTCTGTAACAGGATGCTCCCCATAGTGAGGCTTTGTGTTCGAAGCAATTGGCGGCAAGACTGGCGACAAAAACAGCAAGGTTGCCGGAGAAGAAGACTGGAAGTTTTTTTTTTTTTAACCCAGGTTCAAAACAATGTTGTTTCCTGATAAAATGATCATTTTACCCTCACGTGCGGTGCACGTGGCCTGCTCCACTGTGTGAGTGGCCGGAAAATAGTATTTTGAATCATTATGGCTATTCATAAAAACGTGAGAGGCCACTATGGTAGGAAAAAAATTTAACGGACCGAATTATTTTTTGACTCAAACTCATGGGATCAAATAAGATAAAAGTAATTTTTATTGAATTAAACTAAAATACTTAATGCTCAAACCGTGTTTTTTTAACCTAAAGAGAAAGGATTAATAGAACGATGGGAGATTTACTATATTATCTAGTTTTGATGGGCAAAATTTGCTCAAGACTCAAGTGGAAAAACAATCCCCCCTACAACCTAAACGTCTTATGTTGGAGACATCGAAGCAGCAACAAAGTATTATCTGGTTGAGATTCATCTCAATGATCCCAATTAATTGAGTCTAAATAATTCAGTTACCGGTTAAAAAAAATAAAGTACTACATGGTTTAATCCTATTTTTAGAATGATTTAAACTTCTTCATTTCATCATTTTTTTTTTATAAAAAAAAAAATTATATATTATACTCTCTCGATCAAGATTTGAATGACGCTATTTCATTTAGAGATGTCCAAATTTAAATAATTCATATCTTAAAGTAAATACATTTTTAATATAGGATTACATCAATTATTTTCTAGTCTTTCTTAATTTAAGGATTTTGAATTTTTAGTACCCATATGACTCCAAATCTCTTATTACACATTATTGTGTCATTCGTGTTATACTAATAAAATAGTAATAAAAATCTTACATAACCTTTAATTACTCCCTTTGTCTCAAATTGAATGTCTCATTTTGACTTACATGTATTTTTAAAAAATAGTCTGATTTAGTTTATTTTTATATTGCAATGTCAATTTTCTTAACAAAATTTTATTTAATTTAAGAAATGAGACATTTATTTTCAGAATACTCAAAATGAAAAATGAGACGTTTAATTCCAAATAGATGTAGTATTATCTTTTAATATATTTTATATACTATACCCTATACAGGTAAACTAAATCTTAGAGGAACTTGATCCTTTAGGGACATGTGTCAAATTTTTACTCATGTCACTGTGAGTGAAATAAAAATGTGTAATAGAAAATCATGAGTCGTTTTTTATTAATGTACTTGAATAATATCATAAAATTGTACTATCTCCATTACTATTTATAAGTTATTTGAACTTTTTTTTTATCACTTAATATAAGTAATTGTTGTTAATTTAATAGATATTTTTGTTTTTTTTACTATATTATTCCTGTCTCTCTCTCTCTGCCCTATTCACTACATGGATCAGTTTGGACACACCTTGATGGGTTCTAGTGAACTAATTGAGGTGCATGCAAACTGATTTAAACATCTCTAAAAAAAAAACAATTTGATTAAAATAACAAAATATAAACATTTTGAGATTTTTTTTTTTACAAAATGACTATCACTGATTTATAAATAATGATAAAAGAAATATTAAAATATCAAAAAGTATAAAAGTTGATTCATTAAAAACTAAAAAACAACCGATTGTTAACTCCCAATAAGTGAATAAATCATTTGTAATGTCCATTGAGGACACTGAATACGTCAATAGATGAAGTGGCAAGTCCTATGCGCATCCATGGACAATGGTTAAGGGCTTAAAAAAATTCATTTATAATTTAATCATTTAAGATAGAAAATAAGAAAAATAAATAAATTCTAATAATATACTTTTCAAAACAACCTTCTTAACGATATTTTTAAAATCAGATCGAACATCAAATCGAAATGATTGAGGATTAAGGTTGAATCGATGTGATTTTGATTGTGACAACGGTGCATTTTACTTTTAGATATGGTGACTGATTTAACCACAATTAGGAAAACTACTGGAGAAATACCATTTAGCCTATGTTTTGGTGCAGAAGCCATAATACTAAACGAGGGGGAGAGAAGGGTAGACCTCAACCTCCTTGAAGAAGTCATAAATAAAGCTATGGAAGCTTATAGAAAATATAAAAGGCAAGTGACAAATTTTTTTCAACAAGAAGGTTAAAGAAAAGCATTTCATAGTTGGAGAAATTGTCCTCAAAAGGTCGGATGTTGGGAAAGACCTTACACAATCTAAGAAGTTCACAAAGGAGGAAGCTATAAGTTCGTTGATCTCAAAGGAAGGCAACTCCTAAGACCTTGGAATGTTTTCCATCTAAAGAAATTTTATGCCTAAGGCTTTCTAACACTTTATAGACCTCGAAAGCTTGTAATACAGCTCGGGATATTATTTGAACGGAGCTCGCTGAACAGTGATGAAACCATAGTGACATCTCCAACTTTTGTCCGTGCAAATGCATAACAAATTTCAGAGACATAAATAAATGTTAAGTTTGTAGAGCTTATTGAGATCGTAATTCTTGTTGTTTGCCTAAGTTTCAAAGCCAGTCGAGATTGTTATGCAAGTTTTAAGTGTTGGAGCAGAAACAAAGAAACTTTGGGAAATTATTTGATTCTCAAAATAAATAAAGAGGTCACAAACAGACCTCTCAAAATATTCAGTACAGGGAAAAGAGAATAAGATTAAGCTCACAAAGACGCATTGTATATTACAAAGCAAGAAGTGAGAAGAAGAAAGACTGTGAAAAGTCCAATTCTATTACAACTTAGTCTTCCTCATCATCTCTTAGAGCCGCAAGTGAGCTTGGCCTAGCCTTGTCATCCACAGCTATCTCCTGATCAGTGGCGTCTAAGGGACCTACGGGGTAATCAGTAATATTCTCAAATGGAGGTCTACCCAAAGATAGAAGAGTAGCTTGGGGAGAGATCGAGTATCTCATTGAAATCAACAAGTTGGGGATGAAAAGGGTAATACTTAATTAAGTCTCCATAGTTATGGATGATTTTACCTTGAAGAGTAGCCATTGACAAAGGCGGATTATCATGGATCACCTTCTTGGTGGTTCGAGCTTCAGTAGGTTGGTCCACAGGTTCTTTCCCCTTCTCAAAAGGACTCTCATTAGATTGGTCGATCCTAGCCAAGTTTTCAATAGCAATGACCTCTTCCTGAGAGGTCAGTTCAAGATTTCTCGCTTCCAAGAAAGAGGAGATGTTGCATCTGGATGATACAACCCTTCGTGGACAGCTGGATCGGTCTTCAAGTCCCCATTGAGCTCACGCAACTTGTCAATTATATCAACATAAAGCCCAAACGGTTGAGGTTGAAGGATGGACTCCACATAAGCCTAGAAAGCTGGGATCTCTTCGAGCTTGGATAGAGAGAGCCTACCATCCTCCTCACATAGAGCATTGTAGTCTGCCAGTTGAGCCTCTAGGTCGGTGATGCGATCACTCTGTTCATTGCCCATTGAAATCAATTTGTCACCTCTCTTCATTGGAATGTCTAGGGCAGAGGACAGTTCTGAGCTCGAGCAGCTAACAAATTCTTCTTGCTCTCCTGGAAGAGAGATTGGGCAGCAGAATAATTGGTTCGACCGCTGAGCTCCCCAAAACAAAAATCAAATGTCTGCGCATTGGATCAGTCCAGACAGAATATTTGAATTGGTTTAAACAATCAAATCTAAGGTAAAGATTCCATAATCAACCACCTTATAGATTAGTATTATGCAATCCTGCGTACTGTTGAGTTAGCCATGACTCCCTTTGGTATCTATGTTTGAAATTAAATATTTATATACAAAATTGAATGTTTAACATAAAATAAAGTTTATTTTTTTAATAGAGTTATCAAATTATATCTGTTACTAATAATTAGTTGATAATGACATTTTATGATTTAGTTGGATGTAATTTTATATATACAGATATATATAGATTTAATTTAAAGAATTTCTTAATAACATTTTAAAAGAAGAAAATGATTGTATTAAAAGAGTAAATATTCAATTTCAAAATAAAGAGAATATATATTATTTAAGTTATATTAAATTTAAATTCAATAAACTAATATATTTTTTCTCAAATTGGTTAGAAAATTTTGAGACTAAATTTTTCAATATTGAAATTATATATATATATATATATATATATATATTTATACGGTTTTACTAACGCGCGCTCTTAATGCCCGTTCCAACCGTTACCGTAACAGAATTCTTACTACAGTGCTCATGCAGCCAACCAAGCGGAGCAAGAATTCTGTTACAGTAACAGTTGGAGCGTGCTAGCAAAACCGTATAAATATATATATATATATATATATATATATATTTATATATGTTCAAAATGTTTAAAGAGTTCTCGATTGAATTTGCACTTTGATGAAACTAAAGAGAGGCAAGGAAAAATAATGACCTGTTTGGCTTGTATTTTCAAAATAGTTTTTTTTTTATTAAAAAAATTGAATAAAGAATATTTAGTGAATTATTCATGAAAAATAACTACTCATTCTGTCCATAACTACAAGTTATTTAAACTTACTTCTTTATTTTTTTATCAATCATCATTTGTAATTCAATAGTTATTTTAATTATTTTTTAATATTATCGCTCTTCAAAAAATTTATTTATTTCTTTTATTTTTAACATTCTTTTTAATAAGGACATTTTTTTAGCATATACCTCGATTTTATCATTATGTCTGTCAATTCATTATAACTTGAGTATATAATAAAATTAAATCAAACTCATGAAATGCATTATGGAGCTTTACTTATGAATCACTCAAACACCCCTTTATATACAAATCTCACTTTAATATTGATAAAAATATATATATAATTAAGAAACATTGAAATACTAGATTAAAAATAAAATTTCCGGACCATTGGACGTTAAATATTTTTAAAAAATTTGCATATACTAGGAACTCACTAGCCACAACGTTCAATCCTCGAGGTGGATGCAGAAGATCGACAGTGAAAAGAATCTTGAGGTGTCAGGTGAGGATTTGTTTTTCTTCTCGGCGGTTCAGGGGTTCAGCAAACTGGATAGATTGGACAAAATTGCAGTCTAATTTCTTGATGGACTGTAATTAGCGAGTTATGGCGGCGCCCTGGTTAGAAAAGGCATCTCCGTGCTTTTTTGTCTTTTGAATTTCATATACGAGGAAAGAAAATTGTACGACTCCTGTTTACCTATTTCTTTCTGCACCCGCTTGAATTGCTCCATGTATCTCTCCCCGCCATTTCTATATGCAAGAAGCATGGGATTTCTCAGTAATCCTAAAAGTCTTCCTCACAATCAAACTCTGAAACTCTTGACCAAAAAAGCTATAGGTTTTTTGGCTCCTCTGAAAATTCCTTTCTCATTCTCACCGTTGGGATGTGATCATCCCTCCAATCAACAGTTTTTATCTTTTCTTTTGCATTCTGGAATCAGGGTTCTTTAATGTTTTGTATACCACATTACAACCTTGAAGTATCTAAAGTTTAATGCCCATTTTCTTCAATTGTTGAGATTCTTGTCAAGGGATAGCAATTTTTTCATTACGTAGGCCGACTTTTTTAATTGTTTGAATGATTTTGTTTATGATCTGAGTGCGTGGGAAATTTCTGTAGTATTGAAATGAGTGGAATGAAGATTGGTAAAGCGTCTTGCATTCCACGCTTCTTGTTGTTTTTCATTCTCGTTCTGGGTTTTCTGCGGCAGCCTGCTTGGTGTGCAGATGTCGATGATGAAGGACGGCCTGAAAGTCCTAAAGGCCAATCACTAGTTACAGGTCTCATTTATAGCCAAATATCAAACCTCACAAAGATATTCCACAATGATATCACCCGGACTTTGGGATATTGCATTAGGGATGTGTGAGTTCTTAAATGTTCACTGCCAATTATTGCTATGACATTATACTGGTCTAAACCTTCATAAATAATTATGCCATCTCAAATTTTTCCTGCAGGGACGCTGATTTGAATGGAGCTTTCAAGTTTAACAACAATTTGGATTTTTTGGATAATTGTGTTAAGCAGACAAAGGGTAAATTTACTTTGTTCCATTGTTATCATGAACCAGCTTAAAAGTTTCATACTACTTTAGTTATAGGTTTGAAATGGAAATCAATTTGACATAAACTGCATAGTCATGACAAACAAAAAAGGAAGAATTATAGTCAGATATTTAATTACAATTCGAATCTTTGGTAAACTTGTTAAATGTTAATCCGCTGGCAAGAGAATAAGAGGGAATCCGAAGAACCTTTTTTTTCCAGGCCATTCTTTGATAAAGGAAGCTTCTCACGCATTGTTATTTGATTTACAAACAAATGAACATACCTATTTACCACAATTTCACGGATAAAAAAATATCTATATTATTTAGTTCTCAATACAATAAGTTAAAGCAATAGAACAGTCTGATAAGGAAATTATCAATATATTTGGTGTTTATAACTCTATCTTTGCCCTGTCTCTCCTTGACTGTCTGACAGTGTTTTGTGTGAATAAACAGATGTCACCCAGCGAATATGTACTGCTGCAGAGATGAAATTTTACTTTTCCAGTTTTATGGATAAGAAGACAGGTGAAGCTCAAATCTTAAAGCCCAATAGGAATTGTAATTTAACCTATTGGATTCCTGGATGTGAGCCAGGATGGGCTAGTAGTGTTCCTGCAAATGTAAAGGTGGACATAAAAAATGCACAACTCATCCCTCAGCGGAGTTATGATAGTCAACCTTGTTGTGAGGGATTTTTCTGCCCTCGAGGTCTTACTTGCATGATTCGTAAGTGGATTAAATGCCTTTTTTCTCTAATATTATTTGCATTTATGCCAAGAACATCCAAACAAATCTAATCTGAGTGTTTCCAAGTAGCATACTGTATCATGGATTTTTCCTAGGCTTATGCTTATTTCTGCTTTCCTAAAACTTCCCAGTCCTTTCCCATTAGTTTTATTTACCTTTTGGCCTTTGCTTATATAAAAATTGCAGCAAAAGTCAAAGCATGGAAAACCAAATAGATGCATGAACTTGTCTTTAAGAAGACAGGGTTGTTGCTATGAGATTTCAGTCCTCATCACATGCCACTTATAGATTTACATATTGATATCATAATCAGATTGCTATTTTGATGTCTATATCTGAAGATTTTTCTAATACTGGGAACTCCAAAAGTATGTGTGGTTCTATCTTAGGACATGTTTTGATCAGATATGAGATCATGACCACAGAGCTCTAATATGCCTTGTGGCTTTTGCAATTGACATGCACTAATTTTGTTGCTTTTTCTTCCCTAATAGCTTGTCCATTAGGTGCTTACTGCCCACGTGCAAAGCTTAACAAAACTACTGGTACATGTGATCCGTGAGTTCTTTTCCTGACTTGATTAACTTCTCATGTCTTTTGGTACTTCCCTAGTTTATGATAGTTTAATAGGTATGATGTTAAAGTAATTTTCAGATATTTGTACCAATTACCTCCTGGAAAGGTTAATCACACCTGTGGTGGAGCGGATATTTGGGCTAGTGTCACTAGCAGCGAGGATATCTTTTGTTCTGCAGGATCTTTCTGTCCAACTACTACCAAAAAGAATCCTTGCACTAAAGGGTATTAGCTTTGACACTGATTCATTTGTGTTTACAATATGTTGAAGACTTGCAAGTAGTTATCAGCTCATGGGGTCTTCAATACATAGAACTAACTCTGCAACATTCTTTCTCAACCATTATTGTGGTGTTTACAAGTACTGATGAATTGTTTTCTTGCACTTCAGGCATTACTGCAGGATGGGCTCCATGGCTCAGAGAGGTAAATTTTGAACAGTTTTAATAAGTTGTGAATTAAGTTTTTCATGTTGCGAAAACTGGTTGTTGAATAGATTCTCGGGCTGTAGGAGTCAGTTAAATTATTCACCTTTACTAATTAATTCTGTGTGGCAATTTTTCAGAGGAAAACAAATATGCAGGTAGGGGAGTCAATGCAGTTCAACTCTTAGTCTAGTTTCTTATGATTTAAAGATCTCGATCCATTTTTTAATTAACCAACATCATGAACTAGTTGTGCAGATTGGTACAATATTGCATCTTCGTCATTTGTTTAAACAGTGATATTGGTTTGCATCTTCATTTGGTCTTCTTTTGTTCACTTTCAAGATCAATATCCTTAACTCTGGCCCTACCTTTTGATACAAACTACATGATAAGACATTTGTTAGATGGACCCGGTTTGACATCTAAAGGGGCTGTAGTGTATGTGAGATTTCATTGCTTGCTTGTTTTATTTTAACCAGTGAATTTTTTATCTTGTTGGTCTTAAGAGTTTGAAAAAGATTGTTTCTTCCTATTCAGAATGAGCTCTTATCTAGTCATTGTTCTTTTGAATGGACAATTAAGGACATTGGACCTTGCATGAAATCCTGGAATTCGAAAGCAGGAAAAACTAAAGTAGATGAATCTGTGAGCAAGCTAACTGACCAGAACCGTACATGGAAAAAGTATCATTGTCAGGAGTAGCAATTAAAAGGGATGATGTTACTATTTTCTTATCTGTAACTTTTGAAATTTTCCACACAAATATGTTCCACCAATTAGTTTAGGATCATTTGTTTAACCATCCTGCTTGGACTAATTAAGGAATATCTTATTACCTTTATGAAAACTGCACCTACTCATATTTGCTTCTGCAATTAATCTACGTGTGCAAATTTTGCAGTATGCACCAAGTTGAGTACTTGCAAGGCAATGACAGACAAACAAGACCTCCATGCCTTTGGGTTTATGCTCATCGTAAGATATCTTTAATTCTGTCCACTAGCATACATTGATGCAGATAATTTCACTTATCTGTTTGAAACTGGTATTTGAATGAATTTATCATCTCAAGTTTTATTTCTTAGTCTATCTTGGGATATCTTTTAAGAGTGTTTTTATACTTTCTGTAGTTTAATCCAGAACTAAATTTTTGCCAGTCCCTGAACTCTGCATATGAACCTCAAGTCAGTTCTATTTATGCATTATAAATTGAAGTTCTGACATTTCTAATATCCTCCATCCTTTTTGTTGGCATCTGCATCCAACGAAGAGTGCACTTCTGCCAGCTCGATCTGCCCACTTTTTGTATTGTTCTTTCTGTATGTGGAATGGAATATTATTGAATGTACAGTTATTATTTAGGAAATCTGATACATTTTATATGTAGGGTGCTTTGACTTTCATTCTCTCCATAATATATAATTGCTCCGATCAAGTCATCAATACTCGCTATAAAAGACTGGCAAAATCCAGGGAAGCTGCAGCAAGGAGTGCTCGAGAAACTGCACAAGCAAGAGAAAGGTGGAAGACTGCAAAAAATGTTGCTAAGAAAGGTGCCGTGGGGTTGCAAAAACAGTTATCCCGGACATTTTCAAAGCAAACAACTTTGAAGCAAGGAGAGGTACTACCTCCGAAAGCTCCAGCTAACTCGGGTGTGCCTATACAATCTTCTGGTGTGACAAAAGTAAAGAAAAAGGAACCAAGCAACCTGACGAAAATGATGGAATCACTTGAAAATGATCCTGAAAGTCCTGAAGGTTTTCACATGCAGATAGGAGATAGAAATATTAAGAAGCAGGCACCCAAGGCTAAACAACTTCACACCAAGAGCCAGATTTTCAAGTATGCGTATGGGCAACTTGAGAAAGAGAAAGCTATGGAGCAAAAAAATCAGAACCTGACTTTCTCTGGTGTAATCTCAATGGCAACAGATACTGATGTTAGGACTAGGATGACCATTGAGGTTGCTTTCAAAGATTTAACCCTGACTCTGAAAGGGAAAAATAAACATCTCATGAGGTCTGTCACCGGAAAACTCTTTCCTGGTCGAATTTCAGCTGTCATGGGTCCTTCAGGGGCTGGGAAAACCACTTTTCTTTCTGCTGTGTTGGGAAAGGCAACTGGATGCACCATGGCAGGGTCAATTCTCATAAATGGAAAGCATGATCCTATTCAATCATACAAAAAAATTTTAGGGTTTGTGCCTCAGGATGATATTGTTCATGGAAACTTAACCGTGGAAGAGAACCTCCGGTTTAGTGCACGTTGCAGGTATCTCTTCTTTTATTTACTGGCTTGTTACAATGATCTCTTTCAACAGATCTGTAGGACAAATGAAGAAGTATCAAGAAAATCCAGATATTCATAATTGCTTGTGTAGTTCATCACTTATTTCATTCTGTTACTAAATGTTGTACCTAAGAGAATGTTCCTCAATTTGAAAATTTTGCATCTGGTTACATCAAGTGAAAAAGAAAAAGAAAATTCGATCACCCTTCTGATCTTGAACTCCAGAAGTCGAACACTGAAAATTCCCACCAGATCTTAATTTTCCCTCATAATTCTTATCTCATCACAAAAGTTGTGCAGATTATTGAGTTTAAGGGATCATACCTCTAAAATCTAACATATGATATACTGTATTTGAAAAGATTTTGACTTAAAGCTTTGCATAGGTTTGTTTTCTGTCACCTTTTTATTTTCTCTTCTTTTCTGTGTTTCTCAGCTCCATCATTGTCAATTTGATACTGGTAATGCTAGAAGGTCTCATCTTTAGATTCTTGTAAATACAGAAAATAGATCCCTAAATATGTAGGAACTATTCCACAATGTTGAATCATCACCTATCAAAAAGTAAGCTGTACAGAAAAGTGTAATTTATATAGTTACGCACTTTAACATGTCCCCTCACGTGTGGGTTGGAAAATTTTCAATAGGTGGCACATACTTCTTATTGTTTGACTAAACAAAGGACCTTCTTAAAAGCTGGTTAAATTCCCACCTCAAGTGAAAAAATTAAATATTAGAAAGAAGCACCATTTATATGAATGCAAAAATAAAAGAAGATAAATGAGAACATACTAATGATTCTGTTTGTAGGTTTAATGTTTTGAAGTTCCTATGTGTGCAATTACTGATTGCGCATCATCCTTTCTTGAGAGTTAAAGCATTCTTTTATTCTTGAGTGGTTGGTTATTTGTGGATATTATCTTGCAGCTCATTTCCTTGGTTCCATTTAATGCTTTATTATGTGGTCAAATAATTTTCTTAACCACTGATTGTTATTTTATGATCTCTTTATGGACACCATGTAGGCTAGCTGCAGACTTGCCAAAAGCTGATAAGGTTCTTGTTGTTGAAAGAGTTATTGAATCGTTGGGTCTGCAGGGAGTAAGGGATTCATTGGTTGGGACAGTTGCAAAACGTGGAATTTCCGGAGGCCAGAGGAAACGGGTTAATGTTGGAATAGAAATGGTCATGGAACCTTCATTACTGATTTTGGATGAGCCCACATCTGGCTTAGACAGCTCATCTTCCAATTTACTTCTTAAAGCTCTTCGGCGTGAAGCCCTTGAAGGCGTAAACATCTGCATGGTTGTTCACCAACCAAGGTAAGATATATTTTGTTGCAACTGTGCTCTTATCAGTATTGAACTTGACACATGCCCAACTCTAAGCTAAAGGGTTGAACTGCTGATAACTTTTGGGTTCTTTTATCAGAATTCAGGAAGACCCTAACTAACGTTTTTTTCACAAATTACTTTGCATTCCTTCTCATCCGAAAAAGAGTAATTAGAAAGTTTCTTTGTTGAATTCCAAAATTCCTCAGCGTGCCCAAATATGAGGTCTTTCTTTGAGATGGATATGGCTGTGTTCTTTGAGATTACCACTCCGCTTCAAAACTTGCCATCTGATTTATACATTTTCTCTCACATTTTCTACTTGAATGTGGACAAACCTAAAGAGGATAAAAAATTACCATTTGACTGCAGCTGCACTACTTAAAAATGAAGTGAGGAATAAAAACTAGTTCCACAAAGAGTGCTGTACCTTGACCTGAGGAGAAAATCCTTGGATCTGTAAGTGAACTGGAACAAATGAATCCAAGTTGAGAAACGAAGTTTATGAAACTAGTAAAACATGGATTCTTTTTTGGCTATTTGGTAGGATAACCTTCTCAAGTCTTGTTCATATAATGCGAACTAGATTTGTCTAATGAAAACAGAGGGCAGAAATGAATATGTTTATTCTTTTATTGATCTGCATCCAACTATGTTTTTGGGATATAGAGTTACAGTGGTTTTAGTCTCAAAGAGAAAACTTCTCAAAAAATTAAATAATTTAAACTATGCTTTGCCTTGTCAACCACAGATCTCCTTCATGTGCAAATGTTTTTGGTCTAAAATTGTTTGCTAAATAGTGTCTTAATTCCTTATCTTAATCACCTGGTAAATGAGATGTGAGAAAGAAAGCCCAGTTAGGTGGAGTATGTTTGATGCTGTGGTGTGGCATATGTGCACAATTCAGAGCTCTTATGTTTTTCGAATGACAGAACTAGCGGAAGAAACTAGTTTGTGCTGTTAACTTTTCCTTCTTATGAATCACAACTGTAGTCTGAGTGTTTCTTTCTTTGGCTTCAGTTATACATTGTACAAGATGTTTGATGACTTGATACTTCTAGCCAAAGGCGGTCTTACGGTTTATCATGGACCGGTGAAGAAAGTTGAAGAATACTTTTCAGGCATAGGAATCAATGTACCTGAACGCGTTAATCCTCCAGACCACTTGATTGACATTCTTGAGGGTATTGTAAAACCTGAAGGAGATTTGGGAGAGTTGGCTGTTCAACAACTCCCCGTCAGATGGATGCTTCACAATGGATACCCTGTACCCCATGATATGATGCAACTGCTGGATCAAATGGGTTCATCCTCACTGGCAGGTGTTAATGATGCCAAAGCTTATGTTGGAGATGCATGGAAGGAAAAGCAACATAACACACACCACAATCTTTTGAAGCCCCGTGACTTATCTAATAGAGTTACTCCTGGTATACTCCGACAGTATAGATATTACCTTGGAAGGTATAAAGTTTGCTTTTGATTCATATATGAATTTCTTTAAATCACTACTGAAACTTTAAAAAGGAAGCTACCAGAAAAGTATTACCGGTCAGAAATTGTCATTCAAAAAGATCACCTATTACTTGAAGAATACTGAAATGGTCCGACTTTCACATTTCATTCTCGAGGCAACCCTGCAACACCTTCTAGTAAGACGAATTCATGTTACCCTTTACCAGCACATATTTCTTTGCTCTATTATCACCTAATTGTACTTGGACTATGGCCAGAAGTAATTGTTAAATTAACAGGTGAATAGTGAGAATCTAACTAAACTGTTTGAGGATCTATAATCAATTCGCTTATATAGTGGTATATAACTTAGTCCTTGAACTTGTCTAACAATCATCATGGTTTTCAGAGTTAGCAAGCAGCTGTTACGAGAAGCTAATCTACAAGCAGTGGATTATCTAATCCTTTTGCTTGCTGGAGCATGCTTAGGAACTCTTGCGAAAGTGAAGGGGGATACATTTGGCTATCGTGGTTACATGTACTCTGTGATTTCTATTTGTAAGTGCATTTGCAATTTTCTTACTTGGTTTGAAGAGTTTTACATGCTACTTGACTTCCACATACTTCTTAGAATCTGGTATGTGTTAGAGAATTTAACAACTTGCTTCAGATTTTCCTTAGGGATTGATTCGCCTTCTCTTTATAGAGATTTGAAGAACATGTTCAAATTTTTGTTGACTCTTAAAGTTTTTAACTTATGCAATATATCTAATTGATGTTATAAACTAGTTTTCAATATTGTAATTTTCAACTCGCAGCGCTCCTGTGTAAGGTTGCCGCTTTGAGATCATTTTCACTGGACAAATTAGAGTACTGGAGAGAGAGATCAAGTGGCATAAGCAGTTTAGCCTATTTTCTTTCAAAGGATACTGTTGACCTTTTCAATTTAGTTGTCAAGCCTTTGGTGTTTCTTTCAATGTTCTACTTTTTCAACAATCCCAGATCAACATTTGCGGATAATTATGTTGTCTTGCTTTGCCTTGTCTACTGTGTAACTGGCATGGCCTATGTGTTGGCGATCACCCTGGAGCCTGGTCCAGCCCAATTGGTACGTGTCAGGGCATATTAGTTGACACCTGCAAAGTACCTGAAATAATGCTTTTCATGTTTTTATTTCTCTCATTTGCTTCTGCTGACTCAAAATCTTACCGGTTCAATCAATGCAGTGGTGCGTTCTGCTTCCTGTTGTTTTGACACTTATTGCTACCCTGGAACCAGATGATAAGATGGCAAAGGTTCTATCAAACTATTGTTACCCAAAATGGGCTTTGCAAGCTTTTGTGATTGCAAATGCACAAAGGTTGGTGAATAAAACCTTCTTTTCGGTTACCGGTTTTCCGCTAGACTATTATTTGGAACATGCATGTCACATCTTCTTTAGAGCTCTCAATTCCTGACTGTTGAGCAATATGTCAATGCAAAGTGGTATATTGTACCCATTATTTATGAAGGATACCACAAAAAGTTCCTATTGAAGAATAAAAGTGAACATGAGTTGCTGTCTGCAAATACTAAGTTTAGCTAGCTCAGAGCTATATGAAAATATTCCATCCTGAGATTGACTAGCCTGTCTGGGTTGTCAAGCATGATGTATCTGCTCAGCTTTGTATGTGCTGAATACAAATATAAATCCATAGCTTCTTAGTTTTAAGTTCAGAAAAATTGGTTTACCCTCCTTTCTCAGAGTTATCGATGAGCAAAAAAAGTTTATCTTTAATCCAACCCACTGAACAATTATAAATGGAAAAACATATGTTTGGTACTCTACTAAGTTCCACACATAACAAAATCTTTGGTTTGCTTCTCTTCAGATACAATGGAGTCTGGCTGATAACTCGCTGTGGAACGTTATTGGAACTTGGCTTCAGTCTTCATGATTATAATCGTTGCCTCGTTTTTCTCTTGATGAGTGGAGTTGGCCTCCGCCTGCTAGCTTTTCTGTGTTTGGTGAAATTTGGAAAAAGCTAAGAAAGTTCGCGTTTGTTGTTTATTGTAAATTTGTGCAGAAATGTAAAGGCATTTTGTTTAGGACTAAATTTTAGTTATTACAAAAGCTTTATTTAGTGTTGAAATTTGTAAAGAGAAGAGTTCAAAGTCACTTTCATTGTGACTGCCTGCTCTGCAGAGATGCAAATTAGTAGTACACTTCGGGAGTATGGCTTTTCTTCGGTTCACGGAAGGAAACTTTTGTTTTCTTTCATTGGAGTCTGTGTATTGGTTACAGTTTTGTTATGAAAATTCATCATAGATTTATATATTTGTATTGAGAGAGAGAGTTGGTCTGGCCCAGATGCCGGTAATCTTAAATGTTAAGATCATGTATTTATTGTGCACTAAATGTCTTAATTTTTAATTTTTTTCTTTTTATTTTTGAATAAATAAATACGTTTTCAATTTGAAATTTGTATTTAATTTATTTTTAATGTAACAATATTAAATGTTTATAAGATTTTAATTTATTTTAAAAATGAAAAATCAATTTCGAAATAAGGTATTGTACTTCATTTAAACTTCAAAAGTATATTTTCCTGAATTTCTTGAAAAAAAAAGGGAAAATCATAAAGTTCATACTTGAATATTGTATAATTGCATGTATTTGAATGATGTGTAACATGGGTTAGATGGAGGAGATTGTGGAATGGTACAATTCGATCTTATTATATATTTTTGTTTTGATGAGTTATTCGATTTTATAATATACTTAGTTGTAGATAGTTAAGGTTAAAAAAAAAAAGAAATTGATGTCTTTAAAAGAAAAAGAAAAAGAAATAAAATCATGCGACAAAATAAACATATCATGAAAGCCAGCTGCGTTACAAACATGAAATCCTGTTACCGTAACGCCTTCTTCAGTGCAGCCTCATTCTCTCGTTCCTTAAACCCTAACCCCTTCCCTCATCGTTTCCTTCTTCCATTAATTCCTCTTAATTCGCACGGCATTGTCAGCTCAAGCGGGGGAAGAGACGCCAGGGTTCTGCCACTCCCCTTTATTCGCGACTGTTCTTCTGATTCCATTTCTGCTCCGACAATGACAACCGGCGTTGAAGTTGAAACCAGCACCTCCGCCTCACCGCCTACTACCCAAAACCTGGAGAAACAGTTTGAGGACTTTCGGCGCCATTTAGAAGATTCTGGAAATTTACGAGAGCGAATTCGAGCAGTTGCTGTGGAGGTTGAGTCTGTCACTAGGCTTATGCATGGTAGCTTACTCCTTGTTCACCAGTCCGGACCGGCCCCAGGTACCCGATTTTAATTTCTCATTTCATATTATGTGTAGCTATTGTATAAGTTTTCTTCCTTGGAAATTTTAAACGGGTTTGATTAATCTTGTTTTTCTATATTATTGAGTTAATTAGGTTCTAAATCTTGTCAATCTGGTTCTATTATCTGCTGCAATTTGGCTTCTTCTGATGAGCCAACATTGAGTAGTAGAAAGGTACTAAGGATGAATGTTTGGAATTATTGTTGGTCGTTTATGCTGCTACAGATTTAAAATTTTGTATCTGGATTCTTCTTTGACTTACCCTGATATTAATGGTTTTCTGTTGAAAGTCTTTTTTAAGGTGTAACCAATAATATTTTATGTTCAATCAGAGGTTTTGGAGAAGACCAAGGACAAGATAGTCGTGCTGAGAGAACTTTTTAGTAAGCTTGCTGAAATTCTTCGTGAATGCCCTGGGCAGTATTATAGGTGGGTGGAAACTTTCATTTTTCTTCTTTGTTGGGTTTCCCTGATTCTCCTGCTAGTGACTGGTTTGTTATTTACCCTACAATAATAGGTACCATGGTGATTGGAGGAGTGAGACACAGAGCGTTGTCTCATTACTTGCTTTTATGTATTGGTTGGAAATGGGAACTCTTCTTCTACATCCAACAGCTGAGGAAAAACTTGGATGTATGTTATCTGGTTCAATTCAGCAATACTTCTCTCCAAGCCTCTAATATTTCATTTTCCTTAGCTTTTTACTTTTTTTTTCATCATAGTTTTTTAAGATTGCTTGTAATCTTTCATATTTATCCAACAACCGGTCAAAAAAGGTTGAATATTTTATTTCTGGCTGATGTGGTGCAGTACACTCTTCAGACTTTGGACTTGACATCGAAGACTATCTTATTGGTAAGTGGCTTAAGGTTTTATTAGTTTTCACAAATTGAAGTTACAACTTATGCTTTGCATCCTCCATTAGTGATGGGAACAAGATAAACTCTTGAGTCTCTGATTCCTAAATGTTTGATTGGGTGTTTCTTTTTCCTCCACGCAGAACAGACTGATTAAAAGATGAGTAAAACATTAGTACTCGGGAGTTTAACCAGGCTATTAATGTATATAGTGACCTAGATTGTCTAATGTGCTGGGAATTTTGGTATGTTGGATGCTTGTGTCCTCATTTGACTTTGTGGCCAGGGGGGCCTTAGAAGGATTCTGATATTTTGATTTCGAACAATTTGGTGGTTTTAGACTAGAACTTGGGGGAATTATCTTATCATTTGCAGTGATAACATGGTACATCTACTGTACAACCATAATTAATTGTTAGCTGTATGTTGAGTTGAAAACATACCCAATCGAAAAATGAAAGTTATCCAAATGCATATTAAGGAGTTGCAGTAAAACTTGCCTTGTTGACCTATGGCTTTTTTTTTTCAATGCTAACATATTTGATTGTTATTCTGTAAGGCCATAATGAAGTTGCAAATATTCTGAAGGCCCCTAGTTTCTTCCTTGACTTCCTTCTCTGGGTTCAATGTTCTGAAAGCACTGATGTTTTTTCTCTCTTGTATTTTAAATGCAGGAATTTGTTTTATGTCCAATGAATTGGTAAGTTGTTTTTTTCTTAACATTACTGGATCAAAGTTTATTTCAAAGCTTTCATCTACCCCAACCCGAAGGTCCAATTTGCAATATAATACTCCTTCCGTCTAAAATTGAATGTTCCATTTTGACTTATGAAAAATTATGAAGTACCTTTGACTTTCATACAAATTATCAATTTATCCTTATAATTAATGTAGTTAGTTGTAGAACCATTGTGCAAGTAGATGTAAATTCTAAAATTAAGAAGGTTATTAATATGGCTTTATATTAAAACTCTAATTATTTTAAGAAATGGGATATTCAATTTCAGACAACTTAATATGAAAATAGCGATATTCAATTTCGGACGGAGGGAGTACATAATAACATCAGACATTGCCAATCATGCCTTCACTTGTCAAGCCTACAAAATCTTTTATGTGATAACATCCTGTAAACTAGATAAGTGGTTTCCTTAATTCACCCTGAGATTGAATATCTTGATTGGTGTTTCTTTCACATTTTCATCAAGTGCTCCTCTAAGTATCCATTAATGGCTTCTGCAGCCCAGATATGTGGTGAACCGAGTAACTGCTGGTGATTATGATTGTCCTCGGAATGTTTTGAATTTCTTAACGGATCTACATGCTTCATTTCGTATGCTTAATCTACGGAATGATTTTTTGCGCAAGAAGTTTGATGGTAAGGCGCTAGTGTTCATGTTTGAGTTATTACTTGATTTGTTGCCACTGTAAGCTATTTTTGTTGTTTATCTTTCTCCTTTGCTTTTTGTTATGACACGATTCCCTATCATTTTCTGGATATGTTTGCCTGTGCTTGCTTGTCCTACTTATTTTCACCATTTGAATGGATTTTGTTGCATCTTTTCTTATGTGTGACAGGAATGAAGTATGACCTCAGAAAGGTGGAAGATGTTTACTACGATGTGAAAATCCGAGGCTTGGGAACCGTTGGGACCAAAGAACAATCATGAGTTGCTTGCCCACTCTAAAGTCCACTCATCCCTGTAGATGTAAAGTCAGTATTTTGTGCTTTCAGAAATCTGGTTGACCTTTGACTTTCTTAGCAACCCAAAGTTGTAAGACCTCTAATCAGATTTTACGAAAAAAAAAGATTAAATATTATCCACCTGAAATGCTGTTCTGGAGATGGTGGTCTTTCCGAGCCGCTGTTCTTGTATTTTGAGCATCCTTTGGCATAAGGTACTGTTTGTGGAATTTTTAAAGACACGGGTGGGGTTGAGTCAGATTATTGTGAAGCCTTGCGGAGAGAGGATTTACAGTTTAATATTTTAGAGAGTAAGAACAAGTGACTCTAATTTTGTGGGAGGCATGTATAGTCCACACAGGAACTAAGTTATGTTGCTTTTTTCCAGTATTATTATTATTTTAGAAGAATTGCTGCTCTTCCTTAGCGATTGGTTCCAAGTTAAAGTTGTCATCCTCCAATTGATCCGCTTTATAAGTCAAATCTCGGATGTACATTTCTTATGGTGACTTCAGGTAACCGAAGGTTTTGATTTTGAATTTTACTTGTCAGATAGTAATTAATACAGTGGGTGGAGGATGAGATATAAATTTTAAAAATTAAGGAGATGATTATTTTAATTTTTAATTTAAAAATATATTTAATTCTATGTAGGAGGTATTCAATTCTGATCCTATATCTAATTTCCATTCGAATGGAGTAG
>JAOXNR010000029.1:16864098-16878471 GCA_028571225.1 Parsonsia alboflavescens
TTGACCCTGGACTTATGTACCATAGCCTTGTACCTCTCTAGCTGGGTCAGGAACAGCTGCTCTACGACTTATGGCAGATATAACGTCTCCCAATAAATGACAGCTGTGGAAAAGAAGGTTCCACTGTCTTGAAGGGATTCTTATGTCTGTTGTACAGTTGAGAGTTCAATAGCACTTTTATGTGGTCATATGCAATTAAAGTTTCAGTGATGAGTTTGAATAAGCCTTTAATCAAGGTGGCATTTGAACCCACAACCTCCAATCTAGAGTGAGGACAAGCGGTGGGGTAGGCAATCTCTAATTTCGGTTTGTGACTTAATCAATATCATTGGGAGGTGAATTTGAACTCAGATGTGAATTTGGTTTGCTCTATAGTGACAGAAGAAGCTTGATAGGTGACCAAGTAGAGTTTGAGAGACAAACCAATTGAATTGATCGTATGATGAGCAATAAGGAAGCAGTTTCTGCGGTGAAGTTGACCTTGTGATAGCAAAATATTTATTTTTATACTGCAGA
The DNA here is from genome assembly GCA_028571225.1 of Parsonsia alboflavescens. Lineage (NCBI taxonomy): Eukaryota > Viridiplantae > Streptophyta > Magnoliopsida > Gentianales > Apocynaceae > Parsonsia > Parsonsia alboflavescens. The sequence continues at coordinate 16,864,615 of JAOXNR010000029.1, forward strand.
TAAAATGATTCAGAAATTTTACATAATTAGTTGTTTTCATTTTAGCTTTATTTTTCTTACTTTTTTTGCCTTCTACCTTTTACATATGAAAAATGGTAAAGCATTTGTCAAGTGCCTCCCCCCACCCATAATAATAATACTTCCTCCGTTTCTTTTTAGAAGTCATTTTAGTTAACAAATTTTGTTTCAAAATAAAAGTTGTTTTGTATTTCTCAAGGAGCATTTTTATTTTCCAATACGCATGTAATGAATAATTTTCAATCATACCCTTTTAATCACATGATATGAACCTTATTTAATGTAAAGGGCATTTTAATCTAAGAAAAATATTAACTCCTGAAACAATCTTTGTCTTGGTTTGTCTTCCCAAACAAAGAAACAGAGGTGGTAATAATTAGAGATGCGCTGTCCATGTATCCTTGTTCAATTTCTTTTTTTTTTTAAGTACAGATTTCCTTTAAGCCTTATTTTAATCATGGATCCTGCATTACAAACATGTTCAAATTGAACAGTTCCTCGAATTTCTACTGTCTTGTAATCATCATTATCAGGGTGCATGAACACTTCTGAGTACGCACGATATGCCACATGTGTGGTATTTTTCTTATTAGAGATCCATCAAGCTACACAGTGCATTTAGAGTGGAAAATGAACTTGATTTTTCCTTTTTTGTTTCTCTTCCTTGTTTATGCATGCTTCATAGTTTACATTGCTTTTCTCTGTTTATTTTGCTGTTAATTGACACCTAAGGATGCACTTGTTCACCATATCCCATCTCCAGTTTTTATCTTTTATTTATTTTTAAAATTCGTTGCCCATTTGCATTGGACTTTCTTGAAGATATTTTTTTCAGGTTTCCAGAAGGAAGTAGACTCAAGTCATAAAATTTGTATCTTTAATATTTCCCTGGATGTCAAATAAAATCTGATAAAGATGCATTTTATGGTTGTTTTGTAAAGGTGGGAGGTATAGCTTTAACCAGGAAGAGGAACATCTGCTGGGCCAAGAAGTATGTGTTTCATTTCTTTTTTTTGCTTCTAAATTATTCTATGCATTCTGGTTATTGGTGATTGGGATGACAGGATCTTTATAAGTTGTGAAAGGAGTCTTTGGGGAGAAAAATCCATGCTTCATCTCAACTTTTCTGCTAAGTTAAATTTCTCAAGAGATGTGAGCTATCAGATGTCGGACATTGTGCTTTAGCATCTGGTTTTGTTGACCTGTCTCACCATTCCTTCAAATGTTTCCTAGTCTGAAACTTCCAGCCTGGTTGTAAGAATTGGAGATTTGAAAAGGTTACAAGCTGATTGAGCTGTACTAGAAATTATACTGAGCAATAACATTTGACGAGATGGTATTTAGCTCAGTTTTGTTAGTGTTGGACAGATCAGTGATGCTTTTATACTTCCTTGTGTTGTTTGATTGTGCTAGAACTTGGATTGCAGGCGCTTCTTGTTGCCAAGGATGTATTGGTTGAGTTCATGAATTGAATTTCCATATTCTCCTTCATATAATTTATCTTTGTTTATCATGAAAACCCCATCCTTCTCACCCTATTCTCCTCCCCGTCGAAAACAGAGATTGAGCCCCTTTTCTTCGTTGTTGATCAAAGAAAAGAATTTCATGTAGTCCTTGTACAATTTCAGAAGTTGTGATTTCATTTGTAGTTGGGGAAAGAATAGCAAGCAAAATAGTTAAGAGATAGAGGTTCTGAATTACTCCGAGCTCCTCAATGCAATCCCTATCAGCCAACTAGGAAGTCCTTTAAGATACAGTTGTCTCGCTTTACATGTGGCTCTGAGGGGTTGAGATTTTTGTTTTACTTATTGCTCAAGAATACAAGTGTGTTGTGCATATTTAGTACTAAAATATTGTGATGTGTCTTGTATATGTATACTGTACTAATTATTGATTATGATGAGTTCCTTAAATTTTGTCCTGTGATCCTGCTTCCTATTTAAAGATGTATCTTAACCAATGCAGGTGCTGGAACCCCTCCACCCCCCCCCCCCCCTCTTATTTGCCTCTGTCTTAAATTAAACTTACAAGAGCAGACTAACCATTGCTGGTCTCTTGGATCATTCTTGTTTATTTACTGAAGTAACATATGGCCAGGAACTTGATATAATGCTCAGTGAAAATGAATCTGGAGAATTCCAAGCACCAAATGCTGTTTTCACATGTGAAGATTATCTTTTAGGTAAGCTTCTCTGAATTGATGAGCTCTCTCATGATATCTGGTTCTTCCTTAACCATATCCCTCTACTCCACTGCTGCACACAAAAACACACACACACACACACACATGCCCCCCCAAAAAAAAAAAAATCTGAAGGAGAATGAGAAGAAAGAAAAGAAAAAGAAAGCAGTCCATAAGAGGATTCACAATTAAAACCAGTGGTAATTGCAGATATTGAAGCTGGAGAAAGCATAACCAAGTTGGATTATCATTTGGCCAAAGGATCGCAGAACTTTTCATTTGAAAGTGTTACTCAACCAAATAGAGTTGGTCATACTGGCACACCGCAGGAATTAGGATTTTCATCTTCGACAAATCAGGTGCATGATTTCCATGGAGATCTTGACATGAATGACTATGATGCCAATGGAATTTTTAGCTGCAGTGCTGATAATGGAATGTCAATCGAGGACAGGTGGTTCAAATACCCTACATCATTTCCTGTAGAAAGTATAGAAAAGCTGGAGGATGTTTCGAGCATGTTTTCTGATATGAATGAAAAAAGCATAATTTTCAATCCTGGTCTAGCATCAGAGGAAATCTTTTGTCCTTCAATCACTGAGCAACAAAATGGATATAGTTCAGTTGGACAAAATGGAGAAGGGGAGTCCAATTCTGAGCAGGATGTCTCAAGGACTCCCAGTATTGGTCCTCTGGCTGAGAAGAGGTTACGTAAGCCTCCGCATAGGTACATTGATGAATTACCACAACCTAGTTCAAAACTTACTAGGAAAAGACGAGATGTTTCCATTCCAACATCAAAGGCCAACTCTTCCAAAGTTAAGCTGCAGAAGCATGCCGATGTGAAATCTACAGCAGATAGGTCATTTGCCGAGGCATCAATCGGAAGAGCTATTCAAGTGCCATTTGGTCCGCTAATTTGTGAGGAAACTCAAAAGAAGCAAGTCCCCATTGCACCAAAGGTATAATGTATGACCATTTAATTTATTTGCATAGCCTGAAATGAGCAGTGTAGAAATACTGAAGTGTAGTTGATTCATTCTTCTTTTACTGTGACTTTATCAACTAACTTGTAATATTTGTTCAGTTTACCTATTTTTGAATAATATTATACCAGTTACATAATCCATTTACTAAGAGAACATACTTTTTCCTGCAACTTGCATCCTCTCCTGTCATGTAGATTTATTTCATGTGTGAATAAGCTAGTACTATTCTCAACAACTTCCTTCCAGTGGGTGAGGGCATTGCAGAATCGTGATAACAGTGTAAGGCAAAAGACTGAAGTAAAATGAACTGGACTTATAAAGAGTTAACAGTACCTATTCAGTTAGGGCTGTTTGTTTGAATAAGTCTACTTTTGTCTTCTCGCTTTCTGGCAGTGCTTGACCATTTGGACCTAGTGTTTTCAGGTGCTAGATTCCAAGCCTTTAGCACCATTGTCTATATCAGAAGAGGATTGTGTATCAAGACAGAAGAACCAGATGCCTATTGTGTCAAAGGTATGATGGAATGACTATGAACATTTGTTTTATTCACCTTGCTTGAAGATTGTATGTTGGAGCAATGATGAGAGCAGTTTGATCACCCTTAATTTTTTTTTTTGTCTTGAATAATCATTTAATTCTGACAGAGTGTAGGGTAACCGAGTTTTAGGAATAATTTATAGTTTACATAGTCCATTTACCATTGTCAATGCTACTTTCTTTTTTTTAATAACATGTTCTCTTGTCATGTAGGAGCATGTTGTCTTCCATTGCCTATTGTCGAATTATAGAATTCATACATGAATAAATGGGTTGATCAGTTCAATAACTTTCTTTCCTGTTTCACTTCCTTTTGGGTGAGGGCAATGGAGAATTTTTTAATATGAAATTAAGGCTAGAGGTTTAAGGAAAGGGAGTTATAGGCTGACAAATGGAGCCATTCACTTTGTCTGTTTGAACTCTTCAACTTTGTTCCTTTTTTTGTGGCATTGTCTGACCACTTTTCAGGGATTACATTCCAAGCCTGTGGCTTTGGTGGCTACACTGGAAGAAGAAAGTGTTTCTGTGGTGAAATCTGGAGAAGATGGTGGATGTGGTAGGCGGAAGCATCATATACTGTGGACTGTTTCAGAGGTTAAGAAGTTGATTGATGGTGTTTCTCAATATGGGGTTGGAAGATGGAGCCATATAAAGAAAGACTTGTTTTCATCATCTGCCCATCGTACGGCAGTCGATCTTAAGGTTGGTCTTCTGATGTCTTCATCACAGGTGCCTTATGATTCTCAATGAATCTCAATCACGTATCTTGAACCTCTGCTACTCGCAAATCTTGTTTCAGGACAAATGGAGAAATCTTTTAAAGGCCACCTGTGTTCAAAATGAGGTCAAGAGAGGGGTTGGTTAACCTTTTTCTCATTTTCCTGTTTGATTTTTACTCAACTTTTATACATGATTGCTTTCTTTATTTTTTATATATTTTTATTCTGTTTGGTGTGAACATTGATATAAATAATGGTCATGAAACTGTGTGTGTGTGTGTGTTTGTGTTGTTAACCTGCTTTGCTAATGTTTTTATATATATGTAACCTTTTCCATGTTCATGGGCAAGTAACTGCAAATGCTTTAGCAGGAAGATAAGAAAAGGAACCTGGCTTGGCGCCCTCTACCAAAATCTATCACACGCCGTGTCCGTGAGTTGGCAATGATGTATCCGTATCCTAGAGATTTTCAAACGAAACATTAGTAGACCACCAGATTTGTATCTCTCTGTCTCTTATATGGCTCCACATAACAAAGTGGAATTGAAGTGTTGCTTATGAACAACCTTCTGATACGGAAACTATTACTATTTGAGAAGTGGAATGATCTATACGGTTCTGAAGTGCAACCTTCGCATTGTTCAAAAATTTGCAGTTTTTGTTTCTAGGTCAGTGACTGTTATTGTCTGATGCTGCTAATTAATACAAAGAAACATGCCAAAAGCATGTGCAGTTCATGAATTGTGCTATATGCCTGCTTTTAGAACTCCTAAGAAGTCTTAGCTCTTCAGGAAAGAGGAGCATGGTGGATGCCTTTATTAAGTGATTTGCTAGATTGTGATAGAAAAAGAACACTCTCTGGTTGTGGAATGGAAAAGAAAACCATATAAATATAGACTGCATAGTCATTTCTCTTATTGTAAAGTTTTTTTCTTATTTCTCTTTTTCTTTTGTACCCCAGAGGTATCAATTGCGTGGCAATATGACGTTCCTTCCTGCTCTTGTATTGTTTTGCATTTGTATGCCCTTTGCAATTTAAGTAGCAACATTCTAGGCTCAATTAGGCCAAACTTAAGATTTCTTTTGTATTTCTTTTCCACCTGACTGATAAAGGATGCTCTTCAAATCTCCAGAAAGGCCTGTTTATGAACATTTATGTGATGCTAAATGGATAGCTGAGAAAAGTGAAGACCATTTCAGTGGAGTGGAGATCTCATTGACAAACTAATTAAGAAGCTAACAATTAATTAAAGCTTAATTTATATGTTGTCCCCATGGCAACGGGGATATAGATTCACATACATGCCTATGGTTTATTATATTTGGTGCGTACGTAGTTGGTAGTAGCGAAGCAGGAAGTACGTAGCTAACCGCTTCCGTTGTCGTCACCTGAGTTATCACCACCATTGTTAGAGTTGCTTCCCCACTGATTGTAGTTTTGCCTTGGTATGTTATGATGGTTGTCAATGCCGCTATCTGCTGCTGGGTACACATTACTTCGCTGCATCATCTCCTCCCTGTTGAACTTGTTTCCGATTGCTGGTTTTGCAGCAGATCCAATATTATTGTCAGTAAGCAACCTTTGTTTCCCTTGCATTCTGCTCATCATGAGAGCTTCACCTGCTGCCGCAGGGCCTGAAAAGACCATCACCACCGCCATAAGGATTATTACTACAATATTCGGCTTCATCTTGTTTAATTACTTGAGAGATTTATGAAATCAAATCAATATATAACCCTAAATATAGAGCTAGCTAGCAGGGGAGATAGATCGATGGTTTCAAGACACGGAATGAATTTGTCGATCACAATTTGACATTTTTATATACCTAATATTATTTATGTTGCCTCCACTAAAATTCGACAAGACAAGATGTTGGGTCGGTTCTAGAGAACTTTTCCTTCTATTAAGTCTCCGTTTAATTTATGCATATTTTTTAACAAAATGGATTTAGTAAATTTTAACATGGTAATATTATTTTTTTAATAAAGATTTAATTAAATAAGGAAATAGAATATTTAATTTTAGAAATTAAAAAAGAAAATGGAAAATGGAATATTCAATTTCTAATAGAGAGAATATTACATTGTTCAAATTGAGCAGCCTTAACAGGGAATTTCCACTTATTATAAAGAAAGGGAAGTCAACCAAAAGGATATATTGGGTTTCCTGTTTTAGCTGCTTTACAATGATGATACGATGAATTATTCGCAGAAAGATTTGGGTTTTGTGGGTTTCATATATAGTGGAAGGTATATAAGTATATATCCATGCCAAGTTCACTTGCATTCTTATTAGTTGGTGATCAATTGGATCGGAAACATCAAGCATCATGAGTTAGTAGAGCTGCTACCCAGTAGATTTTACTTGAGATTATATATAACACCCAATTCTCGATAAAGGTTCTTTGTTCCTCTTGCATTTCATCAGTCCATCAGAGAGGTTTCAGAGTTCTATAGACGATTAACTGCATATATATGCAGTCAGCTTCGTCATTAATTCTTCCCGCTGCTGCAGTGCAGGGAAGTGAAACTCAGTCTCAGATATATCAATGATCAACATGAACTGATAACTTATTTATTAAATACAAATTAAAAATGTAATTTATTCAAGCATATATTTGTAGCTCTTCGGGGACACCCCAATGGGATAGAATGAGGAACGTGGAGATCAAAAGTCTTTGATACCCTCTACCCTTTTGGACTGAATCTTGTGGACATCCATGGATAGCGGTTACGAGTCCAAAGGGAAAATAAAAGGGGGTATATTTGTGTGAGTTGGAATTACAATTAGTTGGGCACACAAATATCATATATTAATGATCCGATCCACTAAAATTGACACATGCAATTGTCTAAGTTGGCCCTATAATTTGGTTATAATCATAACTAAATACACCATTAATAAACGCATACACATTATGATGGAATTGAGAGAAATTTCATGTCCTTAACAGGGAAGTTCCACTCAACAGTCATGGGTGGAATTAATTACTTCTCACAAAAAGTCACCATTATGTTGTGTACATTAGTTAATGTATGAAATAATTAACCATTTAGTTGTGGACCATATACATTCAGAAAAGGGTTTAGGTTTTGTGGATTAATTGATCATGGTGGAAGAACATGTATAGATTTGATAGATAAGACCCTCAAATTAATTATTTAGCCATTGTTTCAATTAGTACACAGCGCTATATACTGCGACAGTACTCACAATTCGATCACTTTGCCGTTACAATGTGGAAAACAAATGTCTCTTCATATATATATATATACGGATTTGTTAAGGTGCGCTCCAGAGGGCGCCTTAATGCGCGCTCCAATCGTTACTGTAACTGAATTTTTGCTTCACTTGTTTAGCTGCATGAGTATTGTAGTAAAAATTTCGTTACGGTAACGGTTGGAGCACGCCTTAGAAAAACTATATATATATATACCGATTTGCTAAGGCACGCTCCAACCGTTATCATAACGGAATTGTTACTCCAACACTCATGCAGCCAAACAAGCAGAGCAACAATTCCATTACGATAACGATAGGAGAGCACATACAAAGCACGCCTTAACAAATACGTACATATTTATACACATTTTTCATCTTTAACGCAGTCTTTCCAATTATATGGCAGAAGAAACTGAGGCTGATGACGTTTTGCATGGATCTAAATCTTTACGTACTTTCAAATGATTTGATTGCATGCAGTAAGAAGAGATTCAGACTGGCTCAGTAATCGAGAAGTTTTTCCTCCAAGTACTGAAATCTTCGAGAGTTGCGGAATGGAAAATCTGGAACATTCTCGCGCCACGCGAGAGAGATATGGAATTATCGATCAAATAAAGTGGTGGCGAGAAGCCCAACCAAGCAGGTTGAGATTTGTGGATATGGGCACACCACACCGCACGTACGGTTGGTGCAAGAGAAATGGGCTCCGGGCTTTGCCCATTACCCGCACGGCGGTACCATGGAATCTGTCCCGCAACACATTCGTTGGATGGATCCCACGATACGCGGCTAATGGAATGGAATGATTTTTCAATAGTTTTGTATTTCGTTGCTAGTATATATATGTGGAGGAATCATAGTTTGTTTGATGAGATTTTATGTTACCTTCCATAAAATTCTGTACTTATCTTACTTTAGATAGAGTTTTTATGTTGGCACAATTTGTAAATTATCTTTCTTATTCTTTTGTTTAATGCAAACTAGATCCTTTTTTCAAAAAAAAAAATTTTTGATTAAAATATAATTCTTGATTTATATTTCACGATTTTGTTAAGGAGCGTTTCGGAGCGCGTCTTAATACACACTCCAACCGTTACCATAATGGAATTCTTACTACAGTGCTCATGCAGCCAACTAAGCAGAACAAGAATTCCGTTACGATAACGGTTGGAGCTCTCGTTATATTTCATTCTAGATTACTCCCTCCTACTTTTGGAATGAGGTGATGGTTGAGCCCACAAGTCGAATCAGATTAGATTGATTGAATTTATTATACATTTTATAATTGTACATTTTTTTTAAAAAAAAAAAAAAATCTAATGCAATCAGTTGAGAAGAGAAGAGATTTTCTAAAATTAAATTTCTTCATAAAATTGTGCAATTATCGATTTCAATATCTAAAATTAAATAATTAAAAAAAAAGAATATTGGAGCATGATTCGATTTATGATTTAGTTTTTATTTATTTATTTTTTACTGCCAAAATTTTTTAATCCGGAAATGAGTAAGGGGTTGGAAATTTAATGGGGAAAGTGCCAGCTAACAAAAAGGGTGAAAATTGCACGTGGAAGCAGAGTGCTGGCTGCGAAGTCCAATCAAATCAATCGTGGGCTCATATGGTGCACATCTTGAGGATTGAGGTGGCACCCAACATGGCTGTCTCTGGGTGTGGCCCAATTTGAAAATTAAATGGAGGCCCGGCCCTACCTATTGCTCCACTCCATGGGCAGATCTTAGGTTGGCCTCATCAATGCAGAAGCAGTTTCCTCAACTAAGACAAAATCCTCCAGTTTCATCAAAATGAAAAATATCCATGCTTGGGGCTACCTTGGCTACCTTAGGTGTAGTATTTGGGGAGGGGAGGAATAGGAAGAAGTAAAAGAAGGGAGCATACCTTCCCCTCATATGTGTAGATATTCTTTTTTTTTTTCCCTCTGAAATTTTGCCTAAAAATTTTGTTAATAATAATAATAATATTATTATTTTCTAATCATGACTTGTCAAAATTAATGTAGGTAATATATATATATATATATATCTCTAAAATATACCTATTTATGATTCAAATCAATCTTATGGTAAAGAGATAGAAACATGGATAATATGGTAAAAAAAAAAATCATTTAAATATTTAATGAACTAATAACAACAACATATTTAATAACCAGAAAAATAATTAAAATAACTTATAAATGGGGAGTAAGTTATAACGAATTTACATCACCTCCCCTCTATTTTCATATAGAATCAAATAAGGAAAGTAGCAACGCCATTGTAAGAAGAGTAAGTGTTTTTTTGTCCCTATTATGCCATTATAGATGGCAAAACAGGCTCATACTGCCATTTTCGGTGGGGCAACGTCTCTTCTCATACATGCACTCTTGCTATAACAGGCAAGTTTTACCCATCCATTGAACGATAAAATTCTGTACATTTTTATTATATTTTTGAAGTTGAAACCCTAACTTCTGTCAGGGATGAATAATGAGAAGTGTCTCTGACTTTATAATGTCAGCCAGCAAAAACCAAACCAATCTGTCCGTGGGGGATGAACGAATGTGCAGGCTTTTCCAAATGGTGTTGTCTCCTTGGCCAGTAGTACCGTGTCAAAAGATTAAGGCTTTATGGACACTTCGCATCTCTCACAGCTCAGATTTCCAGAGGCTCTCAAAAACGGATCCTTGAGCCCTAAAGAAATATACTACTACCTAGAAAATATCCCAGGATTGGATGGTTACAATCATTTCGGATTCTGTTCCACCCCAATTCCCAACTCCTTTGCATGCATAAACAAAATCTTCTTCGATCTTAAAAACTAACACTTCAAAAAATCAATACTCAACCATTTCAAAATCACTATTCATAATTCCATTTTGACAAAATTAAGGAAATATTTGTTTTTTCCTTAAAGAAGAAAAAGAACATAGATAATATAATAAAAAATTAAGAAAATACTTAATAAACTCATAACAATTAACCTATATTTCATGATTAAAAAAAAAAAGTTAGCTTAGATGATTTTTAAATAGTGATGATTAACAGCAACATTACCCATATCTGGTTACCTTAATTTCTCCGGGAGTAGTGAAATAGATAGATAAGGACAGAGTTATGCGCCTACACTAAAAGCAGAGCGTTTCTTTCTTCTCGTACGGGGCAGTACAAATCTTGTTTCACTCGAAAGTGACTGCAGCCCATTCGTTCGATGATGAATAAAGCTTATCCCCTTCTTCTTTTGGCATCTGGCATCACGCATATTATTACGGGATAATCATAAATCTTGGAGATCCACTCAGTGAAGAACATTATCCTTCATTCAATCAATCAATATTTGCTGACACTTTATAATATTTGAGTCTGGATGGAATAGAAAGAACGTTAAAAAAAAAAAAAACTCACTCCAAATTGGAAAGAAACCACTGAACTTTTTCTCTCTTTTGACAGTGGCGTATATTTTACAATATCTGCTCCACGAGCAGGGTGCCAGAGTTACGAGTGGGCATCGCACTTTGCCCGAGAGAAGCTTATCGCATATCTTATCTGCTCTACACAGGTCGTGGGGCGTGGGGTGTAAGTAATGTAATAGAGAATCATCCCTGTAGAAAGAGAAATAGAATCACCGGCTTCCTTTTTCCGTTTTTTTTTTTAACCAAAAGTGACAATAAAATCATGCACCCTGTTCGTACAGTTTCGCGTCACTAAAGAAAAGAAGGAAAAAAAAATAAATAAGAAGGAAAGTAAACAGAGAGTACAGAATGGCAACCCGCAGACTTCAAGTAGACCTTAAAAATCAAGAAGCACACCTTACTTGCCTCTTAGCTATACACAGATGTCAACCATTTAATTTTTCCAGGAGAATGGGGTCTCTTCCCCATTCTATATAATGCTTTTCCTAGCCTTTTCGTACGGTCATCATCTTTCTTTCTCCATCCCATTACTCAGTTTCATACAGCTACCCCATTTCCAATACAAATCACACAACACACAAAGATGAAAATCATGAAGGGAAAATTTCTCAGGGAATGCCTCAACAAATGCTACAAAAAGGGTTGTAAAGTCATACCTTCTGAAGCAGCCTGCGAGAGATGCTGTCAATGGTGTTTGTGGCCGTCAGTTCTTGAAAGGAAGACCATACCAAAGGATGTCCCAAAGGGTCACTTGGTAGTCTATGTAGGGGAATATCACAAGAGGTTTGTGATCAAAATCACCCTACTCAAGCACCCACTCTTCCAAGCATTGCTGGATCATGCTAGAGAAGTGTATGATTTCGATACAAGCTCCAAGCTCTGTATCCCTTGTGATGAGAACATTTTCCAGAGTGTAGTTCGCTGTGCTACATCTCCACAAGATACACGAATTTGTCTCCGCCTCTAGTAGTTCAGCCACGGAGCCACTGATCATATTTGATCCAAGATTTTTTTTTTTAACTCATATTAGCTGATCATATATATAGCTCTCAACCTATGTACAATAGAGCAAATGTTAAAGATTCGCCGTCCTTTACCAAATGAATATATTCTTCTAGAACAAAAAAATAATGCGCAACATTCCACACCGTAGTAATTTGGAGGAGCAGATAATACATTCAAATCATCTCAATCACCTGCAGGAGCAGTCCACACTTGTTCAGGAAGAAGTTCACCTGTTTACAGTTACCATGTCATAACAAAGAAAAGGTTGAATTTCACCATCTCCAGCTAAAAGGACAATAATGTTCCTCCACCTTAAACAGAGGATAATAGATTAATCATCAGAAACTCCATAAAATTAGCATAGGTAATGAGGGTTGATGTACACTATCCACGCAATGTTGAGCAAATTAACGTGAAACCTAAAACTTTGGGATCTTAGGGTGCCAGCTCATTAGCTTTAAATGAAGTTAAGGGCATGTTAAAAGGACGAAGGAACATGTCAAGCATATGCACTTCTTGACCACCTGAAAGATGAGATTCTAAATATTTCACATCATCTTCAAATTTTAACAATTTGGTGAAAACTTCTCAGCTCACCTCTAATTTCACAATTCGTGTTAGGACTACTTGCAGGGAAGGAGTAAGGGGTGTGGCATATGGACATCATGAACTTTCCTTTTATGTTCAGTTTCTGCCAGTTTAATCACACATCAAAAGTGTTCTCAGTAAGATTGCATCTGTATGATATATCAGGACAAATAAAAACTGGTAGCTTCTGTCACGAAATATGAGGACATTTTTCATTCATGACAATCATCTTTAATCAAAGGCAGCAAACACATGGGGGAAATGATGATCAGGGCAATTTTAGAAGGAACATCCTTAGCTCGAAAAGGAACAAACTAGAAACGGAAAAGGCTATACCCCAAAATCAGGATTGGGTCCCAGTATATCTAGTCAAGACCACACAACCCTAAAGCCATTAAAAATGTAAAGCTTCACCTTTAATTAGTGCAGCAACTTAGATGGTAGCTCTGAAATCCCAAAATCAAGATTATATGCTCTGACTTGGGCTACCAGTAGACAATTAGCTAAAGTCTGAGGTTAAAGAACTAAATCTTCAAAAGTAGCCATGTAGCAAACATTGAGAAAAGGAAAGAATCTGAGAAGAAAGTAGTTAGCCAGAATCTCATCTATGGAAATGAACACTATCTTTAACTGTTGGATAGAGCAACAAGTTAATATATGGCATTCATAGAAGAAAGAAAACAACAGTCTTGAGGATCTGATATTTCACATGAAGTTTATTCTGAAAAAAAGTTTTAACTCCAGTGCAAGAATATAGGAGATGTAAGAGGAGGATATTAATCTTGAGAAAACATGAAAGACTTCTCTAACTCTTCCATGATAAATCCAAACAGCAATTGCATAATTTTTATTTAATATTTTCCATTCGACAAATTACAATGCATGAAAAGTTCCTATAAGATGGTAGTATTATTTATTATGCTTGCAAGTGATACTATTGCACGAAATGCAGCCACAGGATTAAGTCCCTCACCTGCACAGCTGTCCAGCTAAAAGCTCTCCAGGCCAACAGAAAGAATAAAGGAGATTTCTTGATTCAGTTGCCGTTTTGACAAATACTACTTGAATGGACTCTAAAAATGAAAAATGAGTGCTGACTTAGATGACAAGAAAAGTGCTGCTAGAAGAAAGTTACAACTTAAATAGACCATAGAGAATAAGGAGAACTACTTAGATCACAAAACAA
>JAOXNR010000029.1:16878571-16893405 GCA_028571225.1 Parsonsia alboflavescens
GAAAAGTGCTGCTAGAAGAAAGTTACAACTTAAATAGACCATAGAGAATAAGGAGAACTACTTAGATCACAAAACAAGGTTCAGAATTAATAGTCACTTCACAAAGTAAGAACTGCCAGTTTATGCTTGAGCATAGGATGGGAAGGAAACTAGCTTGGAGCAACCAGAGTAGAAAGGCTCTTTGCCCCATCACATTAGCTTCATGCTTTCAAACATATGAATCAACAATTTGCTCATCAAATGCAGCCATGTGGTAAAATATTCTTGTCCTTGCCAATGTGTCACGGGTTTACGTTTTTGGGTAAACTAAACTTTTTACAAATTAGTTTACCTTATCCACTCAAAATAAAAGGAATTTTTCGACAATCATCAAACTGAACCTGCATCCATACCCAACTCAATAGAGGGATAGAGCTTGTCACTCAAAGTCTCAAAAATTGAGAATGACATTTGATTAGAATGAGCTACAAAGATGACACCACTCCATTGGAGCAATGGTTTCAGAGAACCAAATGAATTTACCCAGGATATGGAACCAAAGAAAAATCAAATCAACAAACATAGTAACACTTTCTATGTCAAATAGGGAAATGTTAAATCTCAAGATCAAATATAGTATCAAGCGTAGGCAAAACAGATAATATATGCCATAGAGATGACACCGACTATGAAAGAGAACTTTTATGCAGCATCCTGTGTCAATAATAATAATAATAAAGACAAACCTTCACTGCAGACACAAACAAATTGGAAATAATACCTGAAGAAGCTAAAGACTAATCCCATGAAAATGCACTCCTCAAAAAGCAAAGCAACATTATTCCATACACTTCCAGGAAGCAAACAAGCAGAAAAAAAAAAATTGTGCATTTTAGCACCTGAAGGAAATAAACCTATAACAGAGTAGTTAATTTATCAAAAATAGAAATTGGAAACAAACTCTGGATATGCAATTAATTTCTGGATGGTACTTCTAATTATTAATGCCCTCCCCCCAATTGCTAGACAAAGCATCAAGCATTACATGTGAATAAAGAGCATTCAACAATGACAGGAGATCACAAAGGAATAAATAGGGGAAATCTTTGTTGCATATTCAATTATCTTCATGCAATATTCAAATTCACAAAATGCTGAAAAAGGTAGTCACAGGAGTACTTAAGAGAAAATAGTGCAATTCCTCCTACCACACCATCCATCAATATCCTCCTGAGCAAACACTGTAAAGCTTCCTCTCCTTGCTCCAGTTGCAGCAAAAATTAAAGTAAACCATTTGTACAGATCAGAGTAGCCTAACAGCTTGCCAGATGTGTTCTGAGAAACAGCACCATGACAATGTGCTCAAAATGCTACTTAAGAAAACTTAATTCTCTGGATCAGTTGTTCCATTTGCTGCTAGATATCGTGCTCCGTGATGGGTATGACACTACTGTCTTTAAAAGCTTAGTGTAAACTCTTCCAATGATGAACACTTTGACCTTTGGTCACATAAAAGCATGGAACATCTGTTGAAAAATGTTGAGTTACTTTATTTTGGTTATCCAGAATTATTCAACAAAGTTTTTCAAGGTCATGGAGGTTGAATCATTCTTCTCCATGATAGACAATCCAAAGAAGCACGTGCATTAGGTTGCCAACCATATACCTTATATATGTCATCCAAACCAAATTTCTTTGGATATTCAATTTTCAAAGCTATATCCAAACAAAATATGCAACCAAACATATTTTTCAATTTTCAAACTCTTAACCAAATAAAAGGCCTACTAACAAAAATGATTGTTTGAAAATATCTATTAATACTCCTCCTTCCCAATCAATAGTCCAGTTCCAATTTTTTTTGCATATTAAGAAATGTCAATTAATAAGTTGGTCCAAGTGATTGGGAACAAAAATAAAATAAGAGAGAAGGGTTGGAATTTCAACAAGAGGATTAGATGCCAACAAGTATTTACTAAGGTTATTTATTCTTTTACATTATAACTACCTCTTCCAAAACAGTAACCGGACGATAATAATGGGAAGAGTAAAAAAACTTAGACTCTATGTTTTTTGGAATGGAGGTAGTAGTTACACGTAATAGGTTCTTCAATATAGTTTCATAAAGAAACTTAAAATGGATAATACTCCGAATTGAAAAGTCCAGATGGCTAACGAACTGCCCAGCACTCAAATTCCAAGTATTTATGATCTAATTTCTAGGAATTATTGCAATGATCATCTTCAATAAACTATAGTTATCACAGTGATCATATTTAATAATTAAAGCTATAGTTAAACTAGTATCTATAATATAGAATATAAGATATGAGTTTCTGTGTTTATACTTGTCGAAAACCATAAAACCAAGCAAACCAAATATTTTCTGGGTTAAGTCTTGTCTATTTGATAGGTAAGGGAAGAAAGCTAAATGAACATACATAGTTCATAGTTTTGCACACCTAAAGAGATGTTACAACAAGTTATAGCAAAATAGAAAAGGGGGGAACACAGAAATGCGTACACATCATTATAAACTTAGAGATAAAAGCTTTTTCAAACATGTGGATGTTGAAAGCAAATTAAATATGCAGAATATTATCAATTAGTCCTCCCAGCCAATTTCTTCATATGCACCATCAAAAGACCACAGTTCAAACAGCAATAAGGCAATGACAGAAGGGCATAACTGGATTAGAGATAGAAGGTTCCTGGCAAGAGTAATGTGTATAGGTAAAATGGCATGCATAAATTTATTGCATTCATGAACATCATTTTTATTTCTTCATGGCCAAAGGTGCTAAGGATGAAACCCAAATAAAAATCTTTCTCAATAAAGAAATTTCAAACAACACACGCCAGAGCCAAAGCTCAAATAAACCTCCAGCATTCAGCTCTTTATTTTTCCCAAAAAAAAAAATACTGAATTCCCATTAGCCTGGTATTTTGAAATCCAACTTTCTCAGAGAAGTACGAACTGATTGAATAATTGAAAATAGATGAAGGGAAAGACTGCACTAATGAACATCAGATGGTTTTCATTAATTACACTAATTTAAGGCAGGGACAGAAAACCCACTACAAATCTACGAAGACCTAGATTAAATAGCGTCAGCCAGGATGTGAATTGATTGATAAATCATAGTATATGTTATATACTTATAAGCCCCTTGCAAATTTTAACAATTTCCTTTAAGAAGAGTAGGTTTTAATCAATGATTTCAGGTCTTTACTAGTATCATAAAATTGCTCAAAAGGTACAGTTCAAGAGCACAAGTTAGAACATAAAAAACTATTATTGAACAGGGTTGAAGGGTGCTGTTCCTACCAGGCCAGCCTTAAAAGGTAGATAATTAAATTCAATATCTATATCCTAATGCAAACTGAGTATAAGAACTTAGAACAAATTCAGGTTTTACATTTTGCAATGACATAAAGAAAGTATTTTGAAATTGAAGAAGAAACATACTCTGTCAGATACTTTCATATATTAGTTCTGATACTCCTTGCTATTGTCCTTCGTCCAAATCTAGTAAAAACTACGTGAAAGTAACAGTTTACTTCATATCCAACTACAATAAAAATAAATAAAAAAACTAACATGTTCTGTGGTTCATAAGAATTCAAATCGCAGCATTCTATATACACGAAGAATTCTCTTGCAAATATACAAGTTACATATTGCCTTGTGATAAAGTACATACAAAAGCATAGCTGGTGGCAATGCATGAATCAGATTTGCTGCAAAGCATTGAACAGGAAAAAGCGCCATTTCTGCAAACCACTAAACACGTAGGGCAGCAAAAAGTTACTGCATCTTTCAGCAACAAAACTGAGCCAACTGCTGCTCTCCTTTGTGTGACAATTGAGTCATGAAGAGAATATTGACCTATCTTGGCTCTTGATCTCATATCACCTGCCCTCAAGAAAACCCTCCAACTCTCGCTGCCCAAAATCTTTTCCAATTGAAGCAGCATCTTTATTCTTTGCTGCCAAGTAAAACAAAAGCCAAGCCACCATGAAATAAACTTCCATGATAGATTGAATAGCCATAGAAAACACAGCTCCCATCATGTTGCTTAAGATATATCTCAAGAGCCACCCACAAGCCATCAGTTCAAAGCCCTTGATAGCCAGTGATGAATACAGCATAATTGCCAACAAATGACAACCTTCTCTTACAACCTCCCTCCCGCTTTTTCTAGATTCAACAATTGCAACCCATGTGACCACAGCAAAAATGAAAGCAACTACGAATTCTACCAGGAACCAAGATAATACAAACCCCAAGCTCTCCTTCTCATATCCCTTGATCCACAATACCACATCGGAGAAGGGCATCAATTTCATCCTGATAAAAATCTTGAAAAACATGTACTGATCATCAATCTCCCCAAAGAAATAAATTCCAATGAGTTGTGCTAAGGCGTCTCTCACAGCCCATTTCATTAACACAAAACCAGACAACCTCCTTAGCCCCAAATTGGAACCATCCCAAAGTGCTCTTAAAATGTTCTTGGATTTCCCCAAAAGATCATTCAGAACTCTATAGAACACAATCCCATTGACCCAGGTATAAGTAACCAAGAATGCCAATATCACATACCCATATGCAGCCGATAAAAGAAACACAAAATACAGCAAGGCTGTGGTGTCACGGTGGCCTAATTCAAGACCCCTTATCAAGAAAGGCAAATCAACAACATCCTCCGTATCATTATTTTCGGAAGGGAAGGAGTTCTCCTTAAAAGTTTCTAATGACTCACCTGGAAATTTAAAGGAAAAGCCACCAGAGCGAATGATTTGGGTGAAAGGTAAACCATTATCAACAACTGAATCAGCTGACAACCCGAGGCCGCGTCCAAAATTGGAGAGAATTAGAAAGGTACCATTAGGTTGGGATTTGGATGAAGGATTGAATAGTGAGCGTTCATAATCAGCATCACCGGAAAAGAAATCGTCATCCAGCGTGCCGACACGAGAGAGGTGGAGAAAAGTGCGACGACGACGGCGGAGATTCTGATGTCGTTGTTGGTACTGCTGATAATGATGGTGGCCAGAGAGGTCGAGGCGAGATATAAACGATTTGAGAGAAGGATCGCTCTCGACGAATGAAATGAGATATTGGCCTCCGTTTTCGACGTTGAAACGGAAAATGAAGACTACTGAAGACAAGAAGATAAAAGTAAGAGGGTGTGCAAGGAAAATCCTGGTAGTCCCCTTCAAGATTTCCGCTGTGTTCTGATAGTTGATTTGCGGTGGTGACGAAGGTGGAGGCTCCGGTGAGGGATGTTGGGGATCGCGGTCAGGATTATTCATGGCGTTGTAAGGTTTCCGACAGACGATGATGATGATCTCAGGGAGTGGAGTTTATCTTGCGGGATTAATTCTTGAGTTGAAACCTAGAAAAGGGTTAGTCCATTACTAGTACTAGGACTATCCGGTGGTTCTGGTTCTCTTAACCAAGGGAGGATAGGAGGAGGAAGGAGTAGACCGGTGGTTATTTGGAAAATGCCGATTGCCAATTGGGAAAGCGATTAGGGCCAACTTCTTGGATATTTCATCATTTCATTTCCCAGGAATAGGATAGGGAAGATTTGTACCTTCAAATTCAATCGTTGTATTAATTCTTACTAGTAACATTACATACATCCATTAAGATGGACTCGCCAACTGATCATTTAAAATTTTAAGAATTAGATCGAAAAATATTTACCTAATAACGAAGATATTTAAAATTATAGTACTACTATATCTTAAAAACTAATACTTCATTTGTATTCAAAAATAGGGTTTCTATTTCTATTTTAGTGTGTCCATAATTAAATGTCCTATTTCTAAATAAATAAGTTTGCAATATAAAATTATGTGAACTACCTATTATACTTATCGCCATCAATTACATTAAGAGGAAGGTACACTTGAACATTTGTAAAAGTTAAAACCACATTTTAATTTTTTATGGAACATTTAATTTCAAAGAGAGGAAGTATATAACAACTCTTTTCAATATAATTTTCAAGAAATAACCTTTTGAATTAATAGCATCATAAACTGAGCTAAAAACCATTTTAACGTAATAAAAATAAAGCTTTTAACTCAAAAAAAAAAGACCTAATTATCAACATTATATTATATATATTAAAAAAAAAACTACAAGAAGATTGAATTTTTTTATTCTTTTTTAATTAGAAGCAGCATTATGTTCTGTTTGAATAATCACATTGGTAATCTTTAATTTGTATAGAATTTAAAACATGACTATTAATGTGAAAGAGAAAGATTAATTGAATTTTGCCATAACTACAATGATCAAATTGAAATAAAACGGATCAAAATCTGTCCCACACATTTAATTATATATAATCAGGTAATATTAGGTCTATTGATAATTTCATTATATATATAATAATTAACAATTTCTATTTAATCCATTTTTCACATTTTATTGAATAAACTATGTAATATAATTCTAATAAAAGTATTTGTTTTGAACTAATAGTTAGTATAGAAAAATAAAAGCAACTGCTAACCTATTTGTGACATAATGAATAATTTAATCAATTTTCAAGATTTTAAAATTTGAGTAGTCAAATTGACACATTTAAAAGCTAAATGGTTAAACTGAAAAAATTTCAATTTCAATGATTAAATTGTAAAATATGTCATTACTATTTATTACTCCATAAAAAAATCTTATTAAAATGCTTTTGCTTTCATAAATACTTTACTTAATAAATTTTAATCAAAGAATAGAGTATATTTCTTTATCTTATTTGATTCATACTTTTTATCTCATCATATATTTCTTCATTTAAAATAAAACTAAAAAGATTAGTTATGAATTTTTTTAGTGAAAATTATGTCGATTTTTAAGAGTTACATTTACAACTTGAATTAAAATTATACAATAAAAGATGTAAGTATGCACTTGGAAAGGGAAAAAAAAATATCTTCCACGTAAAAACAATCAAATTATTTTAACCTTCAACAAAAAAAATAAAATAACATACTGCTTGGTGAATAATTTTTCTAGATACTTCATTATATTATATACTCGTATTTTATTTAGTGGTCGTTTTAAAACATTTTACTTGTTTTATATTATAAACCGTTTTACATTTTGTAATTATTAATATATAATTATAATATTTTTTTTATTTTTTATCCCTCATTTATATTTCCTTGTAATATATTTTAAGTAGATGTGTCAATTGAGGTTGAACACTTTGGGCCAGCCCGACTCTACTCCAAAATTTTGAAATGTTGAATTTGAAAAATCTAACCCCAATAACATCAAGGATTTTTTAACCCGACCCCAATAAGGGCTAGACTTGGGGCCATAGACAAAAAACAAAAAACAAAAAATTCTTACAAAATTCATAAGCTGTCAAGCACAAGTGTAACACAACACCATAGTCACTGAGTCTACCAATGGTACTTTGATACGGTTGGACCTTTTTGAATATATGAATATATAAATAAAATTTTTGTTTTGGGAGGGAGGGAGAGGAGTTTGACCTCACTGAAAGAGCCGGAGTCCTTCACTCCTTCACTGCTTATCTTCTTTATTGGTGAAAGTTGTTATCCTTTTTTTTTTTGGACAGGGGAAGTCGTCTACACTATTGTATCATAAGCATACAGAGTAGTCAATCACATTTCTTTTTAAATCAACTCACAACTTCTTTTCTTCTTTTGTTCTTCACGGGGCTTCGGCCTCCACCCACCGCGGCTGCGCTACACCACCAACCCTCCTCTCCAAAAATATGCTCAATTCTTCCTTATTAGTTAAGTTGTAGGTACTAATACTATCACTTGATTTATTAATAAATTAAGATCATTTATTAGATAAGATGTAGGTAATGATAAAATTAATAATAAATATACATAAAATTATTTATTAAGATCATTTATTAACAATAAATATGCAAAAAATTATTTTTGTTAAAAATAAAAAATAAAGAGAGTTGGTCTGATCGGACCCTTGTGGAGTATTGAACTGAGGTTTTAATAGCCCTTTAAAAAATAGGATCATCCGATCCTGACCCTTCAAATGCTTCGACCTTTTAGGATTGGAATCATTGATAGTTCTAATTTCAAAGTTTGTTTAACTAGTATTTATTAAAATATTTTGAAATTTCAAAGAATTAGAAATATTTTAAAATTTTGGCTAGCATTTAATCACTTGAGAAGTATAAGTATGTTCTTAGAATATAATATACACAAATATGTATCAATATTTTTTATAATTTTCTAAAAATATTTTAATAATTTATAAAAAATAATCCTTACTAAAATATTAATTTTTTCGTTTTAGTTTAATGAGTTATTAAAGATTACGTCTGATTGAATATAAATAAACACTTTCTTTCACTAATATCTAAATTTTATTAATATAATAGATATTTAGTATTTGTTTCTTTTCCAATCCCATTAATAATAAAGAAATGAATTAAAACTTACAGAATATCAATCAATTGTAGAAAAAAAAGTTTAAAATGCATGTGTTTATTTGAAAAACATAAAAATTTGGTATGTCAAAAATGACATTACCAATAATATTCATCAACATTCGACAGAAAATTATAAACCACAAAATAATGAGATGGATGCCTTATTCAAAATCAGGCTTCTCAGGGAAGGTACAGCCAGATCTCTGAATTATGACATTAGAGGCATAACAAGCTGCTCTTACACAGTCTTCGATCGGTTTCTTTTGAACTAATTGGGATAAAAAGCCTCCAACAAAAGCATCACCTGAAAAAGATAGAGATGAATTGGGTAAATTGGTGATCATTTGATATAAAACAGAAAGATGAGATTAATAAAGAGAGTGTAACACACCTGCCCCATTAGTATCAACAAGTTTTTCTTTTGACAATAAAATCACAGGATACGTGGTAACCTTCCCATCCACAGCCACCACAACTGGATCAGCACCTTGAGTGATAACGGTAATTCTTTTTTCTTTACCAGATGCCAAGGGCCACTCAGATAATTTTAAGGCTATTTCTTCGATATTCTCAGTCTACAAACAAAATAACTGAATAATTTACAAGCAAAATTTGAACTTATCAAAATGTTATAGAGTAATAATTTACCTCCCAACCATGAACTTTCGAAAAAGTCCTTGCTTCTGTTTCATTTCCAAACAAATAGTCTGTGTACCTGAAGAAATGTAAAATTAAACAAACACTTGCATAAAAGACTATACCAGAATATTGGAAAAAAAATTAAAAAAAAAAAAAAATTTTTTTATTAACTTACGGCAGAACTTTTTCTTGTACATCCCTGAAAAACTCGCAGATAAATGGTGCCGATAAGTTCGTCGAGAAAACCTTAGATACGGAGTTTTCCAATATTTAGTACCATAACTGGAACTGTAGTAATATGATGATGTAAACTAATGTTGTACTATACTAATGCTAAACCTTGTTGTTTGCAGCTGCATGCTCAGCAACAAGTAAAATAGACTCTGGGGAAACAGTTAGAAAGAATCCAGCAATATAATAATATTTGGCCTTTTCAACTGTTCAAAGAGAAGATGTCATATTAGCTCTAATGTATTATAACTTATACCAAAACAAAATCAAGACAAATAAGATTGTACCTAAAGCCCAATTTTCTGGTCTCTTCAAGTGTTCTACTTTGTAACAATTTGCTGCAGACAAATTTGCAATCAGTGACCTACACCCACAATCATCATCGAATCAATACAAATATCTTCATCATGATGATTAGAGGCAAAAAGATTGGAAGAGTATGGGAGTCGAAGACTTGATGGAAATAGGAACACATTATCAAAGTCTGGGCAAAACCAAGCATTTACTTGTCATAAGAGTTACCCTTAAACCTTAGTCAAGATGTTATAAAAACCCTGGATTCAAGGATAAATTACACTATTTAATTAAATGAGTTCATAAAAGGAGCCATTGGGAATTAGTTGCACAAATTATGGGCATATAACAAAAGATACCAAATTGAACTACTGGAAACTTACCTTTCCCCACCGACTAAACAGACTGCACAAGTACCAGTTGGGACAGACTCATCTTCATAATAATGAACCTGGATACGACACAGAGTGTAAACCAATTATATTTTCATTACAAATATGACAAAATTAGTATGAATTCAATAACAGGGAACTTGTTGTATACAGTAAGAGAAGGAACATAGAGAATTACATTGACACCATCTTCAGTGGATTTCTTTTTCATCTCTTCCCCAAATCTGTCCTTTCCAATAGCCCCCATGTAACTAGTTGCACCAGGTTTTTGAAGCATCCACTGCAAATATATATATATTAGGGGAAGAAGAAGAATTCTCCCATAAAAACTAAACAAATCAATGAATAGAAAACAAATTAAAATGGAAAACATACCTGAGCAACTCTAATGCTATTTTGTGTAGCACCTGAAATGTGGCAAATTAAGTGGTATTTTATACTTTTGATATGATGATACCATGAGGAAAAACAGTGAATCAGAATACCAAGGGTAACAAATACTAAATTCATAATCTGCTAACTCATATAAAATTGGTTTTCATCTTAATAAATAGAAATGATTAGTTAAGATAGACTGCAGACTTAGACAATTTCCTCAGGAAAACAGAATAGTGTTTAAACCCTTATCAGGATGATAAGGAACAAATGATTTAGTAAAAATATTAACACAATATGATCTGTTAACCTTATGGACAATAACAAATAGAATTCATCATTTAACTAGACATCTAATTAGACAATTACCTCCGGCAATGTACTCCACGTTGTACTTTGATGCCATTTCTTCATACCTGTGATGAATTTGAAAATATATCCTTGCTTTTTAGTAACTATGACAAATATCAAGAAAACAAAAATTCCCTTTCACATAAAAAACACCTAAATGAATTAGCTCAAAGATTCTCTACAAAATGCTCAAGTTGAGGCCAATGTTACACATACATATTTTGAAATCACCTCAACAGTCACCTACAGACCAGGTTTGAATATTTTGGCATAAGTAAAACCAAACCCTTTCATATATGAGATTCCAATCAAAATACCGGAAATAAAATAAATTAAAAATAAGAACCTCTACCAAAACAAGTAAAAATAGAATAGAAAAACTGAATACACAAGCAAACACTAAAACCCCAAGCGATTCCACACTTTCTCCTTTGAGAATTATATATTATTCAGATCTGAAGAAAAGAAAGGAAATAGTTGAATTCTTTTCCATTGCTTATACGTAAAATTGTTTTTAAGTCCAAGAAATCTGGCAAGATGGAAGAGCCAAGAGAGAGGGCGAGGGGGAAAAACACTAAGTTCACAAGTTCCTGAGGTTACTCGAATTAGCCTTCTTCATCTCGTGTACATATCACATTCCTGGACCTACTGGGGAAAAACTTTTACCAAATACAAATTGTACAATGAACTCGTTCGGTTTTAAGAGCTGGAGTAAGCTATCTAAGGGGCTATACCTACCAAGCATGGAATGCTCCAATAAAAAACAGAATTGAATCTTCTGTAACATTTTATTTCTAGGCACATCTACAACCATAAACAAGCCAAGCCAAGCCAATCCCAAACAATTATATATTCATCGAGCAAAAACTTATATCAAGCTACTACTTCTGACCAGATCCATCCTACTATCCAGTATATAGTATACATTAGTAAATAGATCTGATACTAATCAAGAGAACGTACATAGGACGGTGCTTTTCCTCTGCAAGTATGGCATTGTTCAACTTGACATCATATCTGTAACAAAAAAAAAAAACGGATTTAGCAGATATTCGTGACAAAACAACAAAAGAATTAAGATGATATGAATGTGTTATCACTGCGGATCAAGGCCAAAGATCGACATGCACTCTAGAAAAAGCTCCTAAAACAGGGGTAAAACTCAGATCTACGAACTTTATCTAAGAAAATATTAATAGGTCGCAATTCATAAAACCGACTGAAAACATATTAGATTCATGACACAAATGGAAGACTCTGGGATCATAAATCAAAGACTACCGAGCAAAGATTGAAGACAACCAAAACAAAACTTTGATTGAAATTGGGAACGTTAGAAAAGTTTACTGGTCCAAGAATTCCGGCTCCACAACAGCAGATATATCCAACAATGGATTCCCCATTCCCAGCAGAATTCTTTCATACTCCATGTCTTTGTTAACTTTTTACAGGAGCGGGGACGGAGCGGAGCAGTGAGATGTGTGGGTTGGCAAAGGAAATCTTGGCAGAGGACGGCTATTTATGGGGGCATGGGATTGGTGGGACTGTGGGAGTGGATGAGGAGCCCGACGGTGCGTATGATGCTTGATTCGAGATCCAGGGGTAAAGACGAGATTTCGTCCATCTTCTTTCTTGGGGTTGGTGTAAACAACTTTTTCTTTTGTTTTATTATTATTATTATTATTATTATTATTCAATATTTTGTTGGTAGGTAATCTCTCTAACATTCAGATTTGAAGAATTTCATTCAACCTTTAACCGCTTGTTTGGTTGGTGGAATGATAATCACATTCCAAACCAATTCCTATTAACATATTTTTCACTATTTATAAGTTATTTGAATTTTTTTTTTTTAATGAATATAAGTGATTGATACTCTCTCCATCCGAATTGAAGGTCACAGTTTGACTTGTAAGTATTTTAATAAAAAATTTCGATTTAGTTTATTAACATATTATATTTTCAATTTTCTTAATAAATTTTTTACCAATGTAAGAAATGAGACATTTAATTCCAAATAACTCAAAATGAAATATAGGATATTCATTTTCGAATGAAGAGAGTATTAGTTTTAATGGAGTCCGAGTTGGATTCCATGTCACCCAACTTGTCATAACATATGTAAAATAGTCAACCAAATAGAATCAAAGAAAACAAGAGCGGGTGATTATCTTTGATATAGCTTCGATGTCAAAATCCGTAAACATATAGTTAAGGCGAGAAAAAAGAATAATGACAATATATATAATTGTGTGTGTCATGTTCAACAAATCTCCGAAGTTTTATTACCTTGTTTAAGTTGACCTCTTCTCCATGAAATTTGATGTTTTTCTCCCTTGCAATTTGAGTCAATGACGTAGATTGTGGAATAATATCTCATCGATATTTCCTGAATTCTCGAAATTCCCTTATCGAAAAATGTCATTCTCATATATATTTCTTACATTGTAGACATCTTATGCAAGACCCGACAAATGGGAGATGGAGCTCGCAAGGTAGAGAACACAAGCTCTTTTCAGTGAGGAAAGGACCTTGAGCTCAAGGTGAGAAGGGTTTCGACTTCAAGCTCCTAAAAGGAAAAACTATGAATTACTTGTGAAGGGAGCTTGAATATATGCTAGGTAGGACCTTGAATGGAGACGTCAATATTAGGATTATTGTGAACTTGGACACATAATACTTGTTTGTTGTACCTTACGATTTGGGTTCGTTTTCAGGTTGTAGTGTGCTTACCAATCAAGCTTATTAGGTATTTTTTTGATTTTTTATTATATTATTCATGTGTTTCTCTCTTTTCTCTAGTCACTTGTAATTTTGATTAGAGTTATAAATATGAGTATTTTTGTAAAAAAAATATTACTACCTCTGTCTGGAAATAAATATCCTATTTTTCATTTTGGGTTATCCGAAATCGAATTTCTCATTTAATTAATTTGTAAAATTTTTATTAAGAAAAGTCACATTACAAAGTTAATATGAATTAAGTCAAACTATTTTCTTAAAATGTTTGTAAATCAAAATGAGACATTAATTTTTGAATGGAGGGAGTACTTTAATTTTGACAAAATGACAGTGACTTACAAATAATAATGGAGGGAGTAATAGATACTATTTTCTTCAGAAATCAAATATATTATTTTTTGATTTACAAATATTTTTTTAAAAAATTTTGACTTCGTTCATCTTTAACTTGTAGTGTTATTCTTCCTAATAAAATATTATTTCATTTAGAAAACGAGACATTCATTTCCCAATTGCTCAAAATATAAAATGAGACATTCACATGGAGAGAGTTTTTGTTTGTTTGTTTAGTCAAAATATATAAGAAACTTTTGAAATTATAATTCAACATCTATAATATATACTGAAAATAAGCTCCCAAAATTTTGAAAAATGTCAAATTTTTTTATTACTTCCTCATATCCTTAACTTGTAACCTAAGCGGAACTCTTTTGCTTTTAAAATATAGAAAATTTGACAAAATGCGATACATAAATCTTAAATATTTAAATCTCTTCATCTTCCAACAAAAAAGTACGCTCTCAATTTTTTTATTTTTTTTATTTTTATGATTGATATGTAAACTTGTCACCTAAACCACTCCTTTTCTTTTAAAATATAAAAAATTTGATGAAATGGTATACATGAATTTTAAATATTCAGATCTCTTCATCTTCATAAAATTAATTTAAATATTTTCATCAAATTTTAACATGTCTTTCCTCTCCCCAAAAAGATCATTTAAATAAAATAATAAAAAACTAAACAATAAATTCAATACCAGATACATAATAAATTTTAAATATTTATATCTTCAGTTTTTTAAAAAATAATTTATAAAATTTGCACTAAAAAATCCAATAAATTAAAGAAAAAAATATTTCAAAAAAAAAAAGTTCAAAAATTTGGGAAATTTTTAGTTACTTTTCCGAAATTTATAGTTTTAATTGTTTTTTCTTATTATTTTTTGTAAAGAAATTTTCTTAATATATTTTTCAAATTAAAATAAATACTATATTGTAAAAATAATTTATTTAATTTTAAAATAATATTAATTTAATAGTTAAATAAAATTAATAAATATATATAAGAATATACTTAGTCTTTTATTCCGTAATTA
>JAOXNR010000029.1:16895355-16935366 GCA_028571225.1 Parsonsia alboflavescens
ATGCAGGATCTTAAATGCAGGATCTTTGGCTGGGAAGGACACATCTGATCCGAAGTTAACTGCCCGGCCATTTCCAATCAGTGAAAGAGGAAAAAGGTAAAATTGAATTAATAGAGTTGATGTGATCCACATGTTCTTATCATTGCAACACGGATTACCCATAGTTCTCATGTTTTTGTCTCCAATACAGGAACTAAATCATAGGAAAACCTTCTATTGTCATGGGAGAGACAGTATTACCACATGATGCAGATGAGCAAAATATGGCAAAAACGGAAGTAGATTGGGCGCGGAAACTAATCACATTGCTGAAGACAGAGAGATGAAAATAGTGTGTCTTAGGTGCGGGGCAGGAGCCCTGAGTTGACGCCTAGAATTAATATTTCTAGATTGAGAGATGGTTGGAATTGAAGGCATGGATTCGGG
Source organism: Parsonsia alboflavescens (assembly GCA_028571225.1). Taxonomy (NCBI): domain Eukaryota; kingdom Viridiplantae; phylum Streptophyta; class Magnoliopsida; order Gentianales; family Apocynaceae; genus Parsonsia; species Parsonsia alboflavescens. The sequence continues at coordinate 16,895,782 of JAOXNR010000029.1, forward strand.
AGGAGTCCTAGAGGAACTGTTAATTGCCAGGTCTGCTGAAGACTGGGCCTCTCCTGCACGGGACTTTGCACTAGATTGGCGGTGTTCCGATGTCTGTTGCATTACCTGCAACAGGATTAGTATTTGACTTTGCAGAGCATGTCCAAAACATTCAATTCGTAGCTAAGAAAGAGAAAGAGAAGCAGTTTGAAATACTGCTGGTGAATATCAAAGAATACCTGCACCAAAGTACTAATAGCAGCTGGACTGGAAGAATGAAGCCCCACTACATACCGTTCAGGTGATGCATGATCTGTTGTAGCAGCTGATAAGTTGGTAACACTGTGGGTTCTCTCCTCAGGTGACAGTCCTGAAATAGGTGTCTCATGAAAAACATATATCTTGTTCAAAAAATGTTAATGTGAAACACAAGTACCTTCCCACTTTCCTTGTGGCCCGGAGGCAGAGATCTGGTCAACTTTCTGTAACTCCCAGGCAGCCTCAGCTAATAATTTGTGCTCATGAACTAAGTTGTAACAAGTCTCAAGGTATGTTTTTGTTTCTGTAATTGCACTCTCGGCATTGAGTATCAACCCATCATACTTCTTGTTTACATCTTCTATCTCCTTTTTAGGCTCAGATTCAATCTGGAGTTTCTACAAAATAATTTTCTCATAAATGTCTTTTACCACAAAATTTTGAAGGCACTAGGAAAGAAGAAACAAAAAGGGAAAAGTGAGGTACAAACCAAATCATTGTGAAATTTTATGGCCTGCTCTGTGCTTTCCTGCAAGTTCTCCATCATCTTCGTTAGTGGTCTTGAATCAGTAGGCACAGATGTTTCAGTGGGATGATCGCCTGAATGATTAAGAAATGTAATTTGGTGTCCTAGACTTGCGGCACCAGGTGAACTTTCATTGATAGAAGTCAGAGACAGTTGTGGTGCCAATTTTTGAACAGACTGCGGAAGAGAAAAAATAGACATGCCAGCTGCCCCTTGCATGGATGTTTCTTGGGGGTCTTGGCCTCGGTAAGCATAACCTTCAGTAGAGTCAGTAGGATCATTCTGAATTCTGCCGGATATAGATATAGATACATCACCTGCAGAGTCTTTAGTAGATGTTGAATTGCTTGAGAGAGGCAGCTGTGAACAAGTGAAGCCAGTATGTTAGAACCTGGGTTGTACAAAAAAACATACCTGATGGATATTTATAGATTTCATTTCAGGAGGTGTGTGCCAAAAGTAAGATGACATTGCAGAAATCAGTTTTCAGAGCCTGCCAACAACATTTGTTAATGCTATGGAGAGAAGAGGTGCAGACATAGGATCAACGTAAGCTTTTCCCCTAATGGGAAGTAGCAAATAATGTCTCCGCAAAATGGTATTGAGATCATATAAAATGGACATGTCATAATTTTTTTCAATTTCAGTAGTTGATGTCCAAATTATATGATGAAGATGTATCGGAAGTAATACTTTTTCAAAACAAGCAATTGATCACATATCCATTATTAGATTGACTAATTCATTTTGAAAATGGCTGCAGACCTACCAAACTATCATAATAATACCAATGAAGTGCTGATTCGAGGGAGGAATCTACATTTAGGGACTTGATATACCTGATCAGGCATTGAGCAACATTCAGCTGGCGAATCAGGTTCTCTTCTGGGGTTGTTATTATCGATTAATGCTGTTGATGTAGAAAGATTAACTATTTCACAGTGCTGTTGGACATTTATAGCATAATCTCTTGAGAAACCCATTGCTTCTGGAGCACATGTACCAGTGGCTGAACTTCGAGCCTCTGCAGTAAAGAAAAGATTCTGGTTATCAATAACGGACACTGAAGATCTGAAATAGCAACTGAAACAGTCATAGCACACTAAATAAGCAATATCTTTCTTCTCCTCGATGATGGCTTACTTTTAGTTATGAAGCCAAAATTTGGAGGGCAATAATCAACGGCGGCATCTGCCTTGGACCTCTTTCTTGGTACTTCATCTTCAGTTTCATGAAGCAACTCATCCAAGCATTTGACTCTTCTTTTACTGCTCTGCAATGGACTAGACATGTATTTCCATCTAGGCTGCTTCCCCTCTAACAAGTTTGTCCAGAAAATATGTGGTGGTTCAGTCTCTATCAATTGTCTAACTATTGAGAAATTATCCTTTGACTCTATTATCAGTTCACCATGCAAAGAAAATACACCACAATAAGTCCCTTCATTCTGTTGCACTTTCAAGACATTAATAAAATTGGGTTTTGCAACAACATAGTTGATAGAATTGCACTTTCTACGACTATGAGGAAGTAAGTGCAATAGCTCCTGAAATACATTTTCTAAAAGAGCCTGTTGGGCAGTGTTCATTGTCTCTGCAGAAGATGCCATAACTTCAGTAAAGCTATTTAGCTTGCTGAAAAGAAAGGAGGCACCCCAACTTAGTAGTTTGTGGCAAATACTGCGTTTCACGTCCTTTATTTTGCTATCAAGAATCACACCTTCCTTAGCAAGAATCAGTATTTTCTCTTCCACAGTACAAGAAGAATATAACCTGAAGATATGCATCTCCTTGAACTTTGAATCAATAGTGATCTTCTCCAAAGCTTTTATATCATTTAGTGGATCCCAGTCACTATTGAATATTACGATTGTGTCTACAGAAGAAAGTTTAGTGCTAGGAGTACAGGCACGAGCTTCAATCAAACAAACAAATTTCTCACTATCTTTTCTGTTGAACATATCACAGGCAGCTTGCTTCTTTCTACGAGATATATTTCCATCAATGCGTATGTAACTATCTTCACCAAATTTTTTATGAATAAAGTCGTCCAGAATATCTCCTACAGAAATTGCTCCAGAACCAAGTACCTGAAATGGAAAAGACAAAGAAAACTCTAAACCAAAATGCCATTGTCCATAAACCAAAGAGAAGTGTCACATATAAAAAAGGAAAAGGTAAACTGCCTTGCAATCTAACCATGAGAATGAACCTAATGAACCACGGTTATCATTTCTTTTCCAAGTACTGATGAATTGTAAGATGGTAACACAGAGAGGGCAAAAACTAATTCATACATCGACAGATGAACTGCTCTGTAAAATTTTATGAGTAGTGGACGTGATTATGAAAAAGGATGGGAAATTATAGAGAATAAGGCATGTCCTATTACTACCTGGAAAAAAATGACTATCCTCAGCCCTCTTCTTTCAATTTCCGAGAGTATCTTATTCAGAAGTTGTAATTTGCCACTCAACTGAATCTCCACATCAAAGTGGTCAGCTATAGGTATACCTTTTAACACCATACTTCGCAGAGACCAATCCACAAGAAAAGGATGATCACAACACTGTAAAGAACGATAGTCAAAAAGAGGATGATATCTAGCAAATGATCTCCGAAATTAAGTTCAAAATAAATGATCAGGCATCAAGCAGCTTTATAAGGGAAAATTTTCCTAAGGCAACCTTGACCATAAAATGCAAACCTTTCTGATTGATACAATTACGTCATGGAAGGAGTCATTTGAACCCCCCTTCAAGCTTGAGCAAAGCAGTGAGGACTTTGAAAAGAGAGAAGCACAGTACTGCTCTGTTTGCACATCTGTGAGCATGGCAGGAACCCAAAACTCCACAAGCTTAATCTTTTCATATTGACAATCATATGCAATAAAATTTAACAATCTTTCCTTCAGATTACAAGCATCTAAGTTATCTTTGTCAGCCACTTCAAACTGCGGATCAAGCAAACCAAGAACATTTTGGCAATTGAAGTTCCAGTCCTGAAAATATAAAAGAGATATTATCAACTTTGGTGAATACCAATCTAAACTGATAATATTCTATACCTTTATTTGAGGACCAAAAAGAAGCAGCCTCATATTAGCAGCTAGCAATTTGATCAGGTCAAAATGTGTTAAGATTGTTGGACGTTGGCACTCATCTAATATTATAACTTCCCAATTGATATTTTTGAAAATCTCTATATCCTGCGAAATATAAAGAACAGTTACAAAAATTCTCCTCCGACCCTGTTATCAGAGAACTAATGTTATCTGGACTACAGAACTATCTATATTTCACATTTGGTAAACTCTGCATATAGAAAGATCAATCCAAACAAATCATCAAGGAGCTATCTATTCAAATTCAACAAGTTCAAATGCATTAAGATTTACGGCACCTAACATTTACTGAAGGATAAAATGAACAGAAATGTACCTCTGCAACATCAGCACAAAGTGATACAAGCACCTGAAACATTGTGTTCCCATTTTCACTATAGAATTCAAAAGTTCTAATGAAAGACCTAACATTTTTGCTCCCCTTGTACACAACAACATTGGCATGTAATCCCCTACGGGAAAATTCAGCTTCCCAAATGGAAAGAGCATCTGAAGTAGAGACAACCAGAAAGGGACCCCTTCTTTCTTTAAGCAAAGTCAATATGAACAAGACCACCCTCACAACTCGTTCCTGCGGATTTGTAAAGGAAAAATAAGTTCCCACATCATAGAACAGAACAAAGAAGGTGGGAAAATGCTACACACCGGAAAACACTAATGCAAAAGCAGTCAGGTCCCAGTTCCAGTTAAAATTACAGTGGACTAGAGCCTACAACCCAAACCTAGCAGAGTTCATTTCAGAATAAATTTCAGCTGAAGAAATCCTACACCAGTAAAAGACGATGCCAAAAGTTGGATCTTGTCTCAGTTCTACTTCCATTGGTGACCTAAAGGCAGAAACAACCTGATGAAAACTGAGCCTCAGGTTTTGAAGCTTGGTTTATGTTGCAGGTTGAAAGTCATGTTCCTATCTGGCACATAAGCTCATCTAAATGAACTCTTATCAAACTAGCTCCCTTCAGTCAGTTCATATCTGGAGAGATGAGTTCAATGACCTAACGAACCTTAGGATATTTTGAGCTTCAGTTTCAGAAATTCAAAACTGATATGAGTCTGCTCAAAACTGAACTTTGGATGACTTGGACAATTTCATAATGCTCTCAATACAAAATGGAAAGTGAGTAAGAAAAAATGTTTGGAGAATTAACTAGCTTTATGATATCAGACTGCACATAAAAAGGCAATACAACATCCCACAGAGAAAGCACCTGATTATCAATGACCAGAGCATTCTGATCTCTGTGCCAGTATTCCAAAAGCTTGTTAACATGAAGTTCAGGTTCATGACATCCACGGAGTTCTGAAAGTGTTTTTTTCCTTCTCTGCAATCATAGGAATATACAAATTTCTCGTCAAACTCCTGATAAATTATATACAGTCAACAAGGGCACAATGATTCTGAACAACAATAGAAAGTCAACTTAAATTTTCACACTTAATTAACTGTCTTCCAATATATTATGGCTCAATTTCATTTGTTGTTTTTCATTTATTTCATGAATCTGAATAAGAGATAGAGAACCGCAAAAGGCCACCCAATTTAAGAGTCTCCTTGCTAAAAGAGTGTACATGGAAGTACGTCTGTTTGCATTGAAATGGAGCACCGGATGGAAAATAGTCAGCATATTGAGCTCAACTATAATCTTGGATAGCCTCAGTTAAAAATAAGTTTAACCGCAAGACTCTAAGGTTTTTGCAGACAAGGAAACCTAGGAGAAGGCTTGTGTCATTTACAAAGCTTTTGCCTTTTAAACAACAAATGGAGTGCCATTTAATAAGTCATTATCAGGAAATGGATATACACATAAACTTAACTGCAGGACTGGGTTTTTGAGAAGAACAAGAGAAGGCCTGTGTTCTTTTACAAAGTTTCTGCATTTAAAAAATATATATATTTAAATTTTTTTTTTTTTTTTGAAAAGGGAAAACAGAGTGCCGTTTAAGTAAGTTATTTCCAGAAAAAACATGTGCACCATTGGAAAATAAGTCACTGACCAAGAGCAAACAATCTGTGCAAAAATTTGAAGACAGGTAGTCTTTCATCTTTTTGAACTCAATGCATAATGAGTATCATTCTTAACTCTATTAACTTGGTTCCCTGGCCTTTCTGCGACAATTAAATCCTTATAAAGAAGTTCACATATTGAGGAATGAGAAAATGATTTTAGTTGCAACCAAAGCGAACTGCTTTCAGAATATTAGAATGTGTCAAAAAGGAATAAAACAAAACCAAGTAATCTTAAGTACCTTATCTTCCTCGAAGTGGTTAGCCTTATAGTAAAGAAATTCAAAATCACCAATGAGCTTGATTGCTTCAGGAGTTTGAAAGAATGAAGCATTTTCTAACTCCCACGTAGCATGGTCATAGCCAAGCCCTCTCCATTTGACCAGCCACTCATAGTGGCAATCGCTATTCTCATGAGAATTGCTATTAGATTGGTCAGGGAATGCTAAGAATCTCTTTGCCAGTAGACGCTGTGGTTCTCTCCATTCCTTTTTCCAACTCACTTTCTGATTGTGAAGAAAATTAAACTTCCAAATAGGTTTTAACTTAAAAAATTTACAAAAAGCCAAAAAGAATCAAAGAACTAATACAAAAATAGCACAATCACCTTATTTTTTTGCTTAAACCGTGAGAAAAGTAGAGGGGATTCAAGAAACAAGGTTTTTCCTGGGACCCAACGATTGTGAATATGTGCAAGACCCTTGTACTTAACTAAGTACTTCTTCTGCTTCTGCTTTCCTATGGCACCTGTGCTAGAAGCGGATCTCACCAACATACCAAAGTATCACAAGAACTTAACGGGAATATAATGTGGGCATATGCCATGTACCTTCATCATCTGAAACCTCCAGCATTACATCCAGAATAGACTCAATCACCCCAGATACGGCATACACATCTACATCAATCTTTCTTTTAGTACACCAAATACAATGCCAAACTCCTGGTGGAACATACGTAAAAGGAGGATTGATGCAAGAAAGATGAAAGCTCCTGCTGCACCCTTGTCCAGCACAGCACCTAAATGTTTCGGTTTTTACATCAACAAGCAAGACTTATAATTTTCGACCTGTATATGTTATATTCAACAAAGAATGCAATTTGAAAATGGAATTATCCTATGGTCAACCAGTTCAATTTTGGTTTAGATGTAACTCTATTTAGTAGAGCCAAAAGGAAAACGGATACAAGTTATTCATAAATGACCAATAAAACGATTAATAATTTAACATGATAATGGCAAATATATGATTGGTAAAGCGCAAAGATAGATGAAATTAGAAATGAGTCCTTGTAACAAATTGGCAACATTCTTCCACTTTAAACATGAACACATATTTGTTGGTGGTAAATACTTCCTCACCAGATCTGTTCAGTGTCGGACATTAAATACACACAGCCTTCATAAGAATAAAAGAGATTCAGATGCATTTTGGTGGAAGAGCTGTATGCTTAACTTATTACATAGTCAGACATCAAATACTTAGCAAAAGGTTAGTGATCCAAATAATCAACCAGCATAGCAGGCGCTGATTATTGTAGGAGAAGTTTAATGGTCAACAAAATCTGGTCCATGAGGGAAGTAACAATCCTAACCCCTTCATTAACTCTGACATAGACATTTGCTAGATGTATGGAAGAAATTCACCACAACATAAAATAAAGAATGGAAAAGGCAAAAGATGGACAAAACCAGGAGAAAAACCCAGACCAAGATGATGTTATTAATTATGAACAATACGAGATACTATACAGATATAGGTCAAGAGGATAACAAACTTCATATGTACATATATGAACAAATTAAGAAACATTTTTCAAGAAACACTTTCATTGTTCAAATCCGTAGATTATGAAATTGTTTTGCAAATCTGCCTCCTACATCAAAGTATACCCTAAAGACCAGAACATGATATAAGCAACCAAAAAGTAAACACCAGCCCTTTGTATGGAGAAATACAAAAGTTTATTGACACCACCAGAAATAAGTGAATAACCATCATTTGACAAAGTACAGAGATAAATGCCATGGGCTACATCCAGACTCTCAAAAATTATCACGAGCAAGATCAGATTAAGTCAATCCTCTTTTATCTTCAACGTCTTATGGAAATCAAATATTTAGCCTAAGCTGAGGAGGAGAGGAATGCTCCAAATTAGTTGCATATTCATGCTCAGAAATGCAATCAATTCAATCATCAAGGAAGAAGTCAGGTACAAGTACTCCATTCCTGTATTACAAATGTAAGCAACTGGCACAGGTTTGGGGGAAATGGATCTTTCGGGAAAACATGAAAACAAGAATACAATATTGGAAGCTTTAATACAAAGATTACAGACAGTAATTGGGAAACTCACAAGAGCTGTCCACCATGACCACATGTCACGCATTTCTGTTGCTCACCAGTACTTTGCAGAGGACCTTCAGCATATCCATGATGGTCATGGGAACTGGTAGATTTCAAGCCGACCAGAGTTTCCTTCTCACTCTGCATGCAGTATTAAGCCAGATACTATGAGAATTCAAATTACAAAAATCACTTAGAACAAAATTATATCCAAAAATTTTCTGGCAGGCATTTCAAAATTGTCTGCAAGCAGGTAAACTATTTGGGGCAGCAAATCATCGGTCATTGAACCAGAGATTGTAGGTCACATGCTTATCAAAACAAAACTCAATTTTGAGTATGGAAAGACATGTATCTAAAGAATCAAGAACAAAACAGAGGAAAAATAAGAAAAAGCTGAAAGAACACGCTCCAATCTTTTACTAAGATGAAAGAAGGTGGCCCAACATTGTATTCATGCAATACCTTCAAGTATACATAGACTATTGCATGTGTACTTAGTTAAGTAGTATAAAAGGCACTGATAAACTGAGTTTACAGAATAAAGGCATAAATAGTTTAGCAGGAGGCAACCTAGTATTTTCATTGAATGGCTAATAGGCATCACATAGAAATTTGAATTAAGGAAAGAAAATCAGAATTCAAGGATAAAACTTTACATAAACTTGAAATTAACAATATTTAAAAAGTATTATTTTGGGGACAAGAACACACCCAAAATTTATGGTCTTTCTGAGTTTAAGAAGTACCATGGAACACCCCAATAACTCAAAGGACAAGATTCGAAATCCATGGGAATGGTCATATAAGTAGGAGTGATTCAAAATGACGCAGCACACTATCATACATAAGGGAAGAAAACAATTGGAAAAAAATGGTTCAGCCTCAATACTTTATGACCAGATTTCAGAAGGAAAGTTTACCATACATGGTGACTTAAAATATGCTAAAAACAAAACAATAAAAAAACATGCAGTCTGGACTTGCTTTTTCAGCTGCATTCCCACTTCTAAGAAGTTAGGCATGATACTTAATGGATATTGATTGGTATACAAAAAAATAGTTGGAATATTAAACTTGAAACTATTGGCAGTACATACATCACAGAAGATTTGAGTCTCATCATTTGAGCAAGATTGTTGTTTCCACTTGCAAACCATCCTGCAAGAACTACAGAATGTATCATATTGAAAGTCAACTTCAGCATTGGTCAGATGTTGAAATGTTAGGTGTATAGAAATCTTATAATAAGGTGGATGTAAAATTCATGAACAATCAGAAATCTGAAAAAACGAGAATAAGGTAAAATATTGTGCATATCTTGTCCAAGGAACTGTAACTCCAAACAAAATTTAGTTTGACCCGCAAGAAAATACTGAGATGATCCATAATAGGGCAAAAAGAAGAACCGCATGTCAAGTTGCACATAGCTAGTGACAAGAAACTGTAAATTACATAAGACCTTAATAGGATTTGTTTTTTATTCACCATAAGCTTAGAAATTTTTTAAATAAGCATCCTTTGATATAACCTCACTTGCGTGTACATCTTTTTAATAATCCAGGCAAGTGTTACAGAAACAATCAAACCCTCTTCGACTGACTTTGAACCGTTGGATTCTTTGATATAGGTAACAAATGCCAACGTGCTCAGTAAATTTTAGTTAATGCTAAGGTATATGAACCAACTTAGTCTCGTAAATGCAGGTTTATATTGAAGAAAAGAAAAGTTCCAATTGCAGGTGGTCTACTTGAGGATGTACTGATGCCTTCATACCCTTTCAAAATACCTTTGACATTCTGAATATGAATTAGGTTTCTGAGCAATTACTTGACCACCTTTGCTTGAATAATAGCATTTGTAACTTTGGCATCACCATGAAATGGTATATTCTTTCTTCCAAACGAAAAATCTAAAATGAAATATTCTGACAGTTTATGGAGATTCCAGAATGCAGCCAATTGTTGAAAGGACTACTAAATACGTCAGTGTGCATGTGGACATCTCCAACTTTTAACTGATGCAATAAAATGAAAATTTAAATCGAGAATTATTACCTTTACTCTTGGCTTTTGTTGTCTGTGATTCAAAGAACTCTTTGAATTAGTGCTGGTCTTTTAGCTTTATGACAATTCTTCCTCAATTCTCTACATCGAGTTAGACTGTATCAGATTTCCTGAAGGTCTCCTGTGCTTCCTGGTATTCTACACACAAAACATTTGCAAAAACTTTAAATGCAGGAATCCTTGAAGATGTGTAGGTATCTGCGTCAAAAAGCGTTAGACAAATATGATATCAACTCTCTTCACCTTTTTAATTCAATGTATATGTGTTAAGTCTATTCTCTTGGACAGCTATAGCAGAAAATCAATAGGAGTATATAAGAACCTGCAAACAGGTTGTTTAAACTAGAGAAAATTAGATGGCATAGAAGTAGAAAGACACAACTCAAGAAGTAATAACTTTCCAAGCATGAGATGTCCATCAACTATTTATCATTTCCCACAAATAAAGTTTTAAGTAGAATCCAGATAGTGCAGCATCTTGATTCATAACCACCCAATGAATTCAAAAGAATGGAAATGAAGCAGCAAAGATTATAATTGTACTGTCCTCGACACAATTGTGCACAGAAAATCCAACAACCCATAGTAAATGAAATGAGAATGTTAATGGCATGCTACAAACAGTAAGCAAACTAAAAGATGGAAAGAAACAAAAGTGCACTTTCATGCCTCAGAATCAGTTATAACCAAACATACATGGTAGAACCCACCACGCAGCATATATTGTCCCTTAATGATATGGTACGGACATCAATCACAGTATAATGCCTGCTTGCCCATTTGTCTCTAAGTATAGCAGCCAACATACTACCTCATAACCAAAAAACCGAAAATAGTTAACGAATAAGACCAACACCTCCATATCAATATCACTACAGAGGAAGTGGCACAACCATCACACCAATACCTATAATCTGACTCAAAATCACTATGGAGAGAGTAAATAATAGACTCTTTAGTGGCATGACAATGGTGTCAGGGTGCAAGCCTTCGTGAACTAATTCATTCTGTTACTCCCAAATCCCTAAAAACTGACTCAAATCTTTAAACATAGAGAAAACGGAAGACCCCAAATTATCATGGCACAACAATGATGTTCTCGTACAGCCAGAGTGGATTAGTAATTCATTCCACTACTGCCCAGTACTAACTATACAATTGATTCCAAATAAAACAGAGAGAAAATAAGGACCCTGAACTAACATGGTAAAACAATAATGTGTGAGTGCAAGCCTAAATGGATTAAGTCATTCCATTACCACCAAGTTATAGCTTACCCAAAATCTCTAATGGAAAATAGAAAACAGAAGACCCCTGTTCCACAACAATGATATTCAGGTGAAAAAACCCTAAATGAATCAACCCTTACCATTACCACCAAGCCCCATAACCGACTCAAAGTCGGTAGAGAAGGAAAAAAATAGAAGACCCCTGAATCACCACCATAATACCATGATGAGTACCCTTTACATGCTTAAAGCAATCCCCAGAACAGTACAAAATAAGCCTTCCCTACCAAAAAAAAAAAAAAAAAAAAGTCACTAGCTACCTCTCTAGCAATACATTTTTCTTTACCCTGTTTTATGTTTTATCTTTCTTGAAGCATTTACCTTCGAGAGAATCCCTAAATAAGAAGATTTTCTCACGGTACTACTTATATTACTCCTATTTCTTAGTTCATTCTTCCAATTTGACGAGGAAATTGATAGGGAGTGACCTCTTTAGCTGCGGGTAAGATTTATGAGTACTCGCAAGGCAACCGAGATAGAGACAGAAGATAATTTAAGAGATTTGAGCAGTCAAAAGGAAGAATGCATGAGTTCTTCTGGAGTTTGAGCGGAGATCATTTGCTGCCATAAAAACTACAGTATTTGGCGTTAATAACAACATGCCACGTGTGTACTCCTCATGCATGTCACCGGACCGGACCGGAGATTTTCATAGGATAAAATATGTACATCTCAATTTTAATATAGACTTTATCCATATCACCACATATGGATATTATGATTCTTATGGGATATTAGTATTTTGTGAAAAAAAATTGTAATCTGTTCAATGGAAGGGTTCATAATAAAATTTTTTATCATAAGTTCCTTCTCACTAATATTGTTATTAGTTTATTATGTATTTAATTATTTTTTACTCATGTCATATATATATTGTTCAGCTTTCTTTTCACAAAACTCTTTTCAAATCTTGTATAGAGCATATTTAGGAGAGAAAAAAATTTTTAATTTTTATAAAATGATAATTAATGAAAATTTTTAATTTTTATAAAATGACGATGTGTGAAAGAGGATTTGTTAATATCGATATTAAATTTATAGAATAAAAAAAATGAAAGCTGAATCACTTCCTTATTAAACAAAATAATTTACTATTTAAGCATTGCATCAAATATATTACAGAAAAATTCAATATGAAAAACATCTTCTGAAGTCATTTCGCTCGAGACATGTAAAGCAAAAATGCAAGTTGACCTTCTTTATAGAAAATTTTATCATGAATGGAGAACCTTTTCACTTACATTAAGCCACATTACATACATATTTTTCACATAAAACATTGACATTTTGTGATAAAAAAGATAAATAGTATCCCTTGCCTTGATATGGATCACAAGATCCATGTATAGGAATTTAAATCAGATCCATATCAAAATTTTCCCTTCATTATTGTCTCCTGGAAGCAATCCATGGCGTCCAATCAATGATCTGAACTATAATAATCAAAACTACAATTTAACACATGCATGAAAATTGAACAGAACGTACAAAAAACAGGAAAAAGACAAGAATAAGATAAGAAAAATAAATCAAATTTTTCCAGAAGAAATAAGGGGAAGCACCGATATTAGAACGCTATTTATTTCACATGTAAAGAATAATAATTAGCCATTTGCTCAGTAATGCTGATAGGAGAGGCTCTTCTATTCAATGCAGCCCATTGAACAAATTCATGCACTCTATCTTACAGCACAATTTAATTTAATGTGGTCTGGTTCTCTATAAAATCTATTCACCAATTATGGCACATATTCGAGGGAAAAAAGGGACAAATAAAAAACAAAAACGCTGCCAGAGGAATTATCCCCTCTCTTATCCAAAGCAATCTAAAAACATACAAATGCAGACACTTCGTTTAAAGATGGTCACAGATTTCTTTAGTAAAATCAGTGGTCGTCGAATTGCCACCAAGGTCAGCAGTTCTGTACTTCCCTTCCGCAATTGTCTTCAGGATAGCATTCTGGATGCGATCCGCCTTATCATGAAGCTCGAGATGGCGAAGCATTGTTACAGCACTTAAAAGCAATGCTGTTGGATTTGCCAGATTCTAGACAAAATAAACCAGAGAGAGATGAGCAAGCAGATAATTAGGAAAGAATATACAGATTACGCCAAACATAATGATCCAAAATTATAGGACACATAAACCATAACCTTACAGGAAACAACCTTATCATGAAATAGTTGATACACTGAAGATCAATATTTCAATCACTTACTGCACTCATAGTTCTGCACTCATAGTTCTGCACAAGCATGCATGCTTTATATGCATTAATTCATCATAGAATAGTGCATGGGATTTTGAAGAAATTATGAAATCACATTCGCATAAAAATTTCTGCACTTAAAGCTTATGAAAGATAAATCTTGTACCATTCTCCAAAGATCCCATGTGCCCACATGACAAGGAAATCCACTTTAACTATGTGAAAGCATAACCTCCAGAAATAAACAATTCCAAAATGGTTTATGTTAGTAAGCCCCAAATTAACAAGAACTCATTGAGAATCTGCCCCAATTATGCATTTCACACTTCACTACCACAAAAGAAACCCTTGGAGCCAGAGGGCTCCTAACACTTTCTCTCCAACATAGAAAAATTTCCATAAAGAGTTCCCCATTAACAGTGTTTGCTTTCAATAATCCTGTTTCAAATCTCTAATAGTTAACATAGTTAACAAGCCACCACCAACCACACCACCCATATCAGTAAGAGCTAGAGACCTCCCAAGATATTCCATTCCAACAAAGAAATAAATATAGATATATTTTCATTTTTCCAATTCATGTTGTTGCTTTCCAGATTGTATCAACTATAATGTTTTCATCCAACAGAACAGTGGATAGTGAATGTGCTCTTTCTCATTGTTTCCTTTTGAATGAAGGATTTGGCTGACTGGTTTTTAGCTAATGGCCTATGTTCTTGGGGACACTTGGGGCTTTGGCAATATTAGAAGCAAAATCTAAAACAACTGGTGAGACAGAAGTCTCATGGTGAGAAACCTGATGGTGCTCACATAAGGAGCATTTGGGAGAATCCATTTCTACCAAGGGTTACACTAAATTCTGTAATACATGAAAAATTAAGCACTTAAAGAACATAGACCAGATCCTTCTATCTCTCGAATAAATACCATTTTCTATTATCACATCCTCATTTGCTTACAGCTTTCTAATGTGGGGAGGGGCAAAGGGTTAAATCTTGGATATTACCTAAGCCACGATCCACCACTAACATGACAAGTAAAAATCCCATTAAGCCACTATCCACCATTAACTTGTCAAATAAAGAATTCCATCTGAAGGGTGTTAGAAGAAAATATTTGAAAAAGAAACGCAAGTAAAGAGGTAAATGGACCCTTTGCCTTGTTCGATAGGAGTATTTGGGAGGAAGGAAGGTCAATTGGAACCGGATCACCTCCCTTTCCACATGAGATTCCTTGCCCCTCCAAATATGGAGGGGTTGGAAAGTATTTAAGTGCTAATTTACCCTTCTATCCAAAGATTTTGTCAATAATATTATTATTTTATCCGCTTAAAACTTTTTGTCCACTCACAAATTTAACCCTCACCTTTATTTTTCAATAGAACCAAACAAGTATTTCTTATTTACATCCCACCCAGCCTCCACGCAAACTAAGGAAAATCAAAATAAATCTTGTTACTCCCATTAGGATAAGTAAAATGAGTCCTTCCCCCTCCCTTTGGAAACCAAACAAAGCCTAAAGCAAGAAGCATCATTTCCACACTACAAAAGTTCCTCTTAGAAACATAAAGACCAGAATGAATTAAATAGAACTCAGGGGACTAAGCCAAATGAAATGAGCAAAATCTAGCAAACAAAACAGGCATGCATGTATGGAGCTACCAGTGCCTATCTAATTAATCTTATGTTTCACTAAAGTATAACCCTTCAATATAACAAATAGTCAAAGGATACTTCCTGAATAAATACCTATCTGCTAGATTTTTATGTCTTATTTATAACTGGGAATAGACCGATAACTTCCAACGTGAAAATAGAAGCTTTAATTAGAAATTCATGTTGTCAATATGAAATGCAGCAACAGTATAAACATGAATAATTTCAAATGAAGACCTTTCCAGCAATATCAGGTGCAGAACCGTGGACAGCCTCAGCAAGAGCAATACCCCCCTCACCAATGTTGCAACTGTAAGCCGAATTAAATTGAAGAATATTATTACATAAACTTCTCAACAAAGATGAGACGGAGGTGGGGCTAAAACTGAAGAAGTACCTAGGAGTTAGACCCAAGCCCCCAATCAACCCAGCACAAAGATCACTTATGATGTCACCATAAAGATTAGGCATCACCAGCACATCAAAAAGTGCTGGATTCTTCACAAGCTGCACATGAAAGAGCAATCAGCAGTTTATTCTTTAGAACTATCAATTTATTTTCAGACAATCAAAATGTAGTGTTGGAGCATCCATCCGGTTTCTAATTTGTGACAACAGAACATTGCTCTACAGTGCATATATCTTAAAATTCTTCAAAAGTATCATACTGCACAAACGGAAGATAAATGGTTACATACCATCATACAACAATTATCAATGACAACTTCCTCATACTTTATGTCTGGATACTTCTCAGCCACCTCACGACAACACTGAAATTAAATGAGAAAAATGTGAGCAGAATGGTGCATCATAAGTGAACCTCTATAACAGCAATCAAGCACATAACAAAAAAAAAGAACCTTAAGGAAAAGACCATCGGTTTTCTGCATGATATTTGCTTTGTGTATTGCAGATACTCTCTCTCTACCATGTGCTTGAGCGTAATGAAAAGCATACTCAGCAACCCTCAAACTTGCTTGACGTGTGATAATTTTAAGACTTTCAACAACACCTCTCACCACCTAGAATGCAAACACAAGAAGCTGATCCTCTTAGCAAAAGATCAATAATGACAAAGAAAATCAATAGTGAGCCATACACTCATAATACTACAACAACAGTACTCGTTGTCCACTTACCTGATGCTCAAGACCGCTGTACTCCCCTTCTGTGTTCTCACGAATGGTGATAAGGTCCACATCATCATAGCGAGTCTTGTAGCCAGGCAGACTATAGCAAGGTCTAACATTGGCATACAAATTCAACTCTTTTCTCAGAGTAAGGTTCAATGATCGATGACCCTTTCCAATTGGTGTAGCCATCGGCCCTTTCAGGCCGACCTTGTTCTTTCTCACTGATTCAAGACTCTCCCATGTTAGGAAACTTTGAGTTCTAGGGTCAATATCCTTACCCACGTAGTGCTCCTCCCACTCAATCGGTACCTCAGCAGCTCTAAAGACCTAATAAATCCAACTTAAAACATCAAACTGATGCTATTCATTTTTATAGACATAAATGCAATTGTTACAAGAACTACTCGGTACAAAAGAAAAATCAGACTAGACAAACTTCAAATCACCTGCGAAAGATAAGAACACAAGAGTATATATGTACAAATGCATGTATAAGCGTTTTGAGGTGGAAATAAGACCTCTTTAACGGATTCGGCGATCTCAGGGCCGATGCCATCACCGGGGAAGAGAGTAGCGCGAATCAAATTGGAGTTTGATGCGGTGGCGGCACAGAAATTCCGATCAAAAACTTTACAGAGATTAGGGTTAGACAAAACTTCGTTGACGCGACCGCTTCTGAGGAGTCTTCCGACGATCTGCGAAGCCATCTTTAGTTTCTCTTCGCCTCAACCGAAACCAAAACAGTACAAATTAAATAATACTAGTATTAAAGGGGATTGAAAAGGGAAAAATGGCCAGGCAACAAATAAAAGCCAGGACTTTGGCTTATTCTAATTTGGACCATAATTCTGTTGATATTTCAGTTTCATCCCTGAAATATGTAGATATTTATATTAAACGTCCTAAATTAAAAATATGTATTATTATTAACCCCTTTCTTTCCATTAATAACCCAACAATAGTGATGAAATCGGCTTTGGCTATCCAACTCAATATGTCAAGTTGAAGCTAATCACAATCTACAAAACAAAAATGTATTAAGAGAAATCTTAAGAATTGATTTAAGAAAACCGTCATTCAATTATATTTTTTTTAAAAAAACTTTATTAAAAGGAGTTTAACACCATTTTTTTTTCTATTGAATTTCCTTTTGCTTGCCCTACACTCGATCTTTCCCTTTTGGCACTATTTTAAATGCATCCTTAATCGTGTAAAAGTTAACTATTAGTGGCATGCATCCATATTTTCTTATAGTGGAATCCATTAGTTGGTTTCCTAATTATAGCCATCAAAATGGATTGAACCCTTGGGACTTGTCCGGTCCTATCCTAAATTTTTGAAGAGTTGGACTTGAAAAATCTGACTACAATTATAACAAGAGCTTTTTAATTCGTCCCTCAAGGGTTAAAGGCCAACGAGAGTTTAGAGAAAATCGAGTTGAGTCGACCTTTGGGACCAAAAATATTAAAAAGTTATTTTATTTTAAAATTTATTTATTATAAATTTAAAAAATTATATACTTTCTATTACTATTACATTATTGTTGTTTGTAGGAGTATTTTTTTCTTATTGAAGCTCAAAACGCTTTGTTTAGATTTTTTTTTTAAATTTTTTTTTTTGGAGGGGGGACGGAGGAGAAAGACTGTAATGAGTTTTAAATCATGAAGTTGAGTTTTTCATTTTTACGTTTGATTTGTATTTAATAATTTTATACATTTTTCTTTAATTTTATGTTCACTTTGTTTATTATTTTTTGTATGTTTTAAAAGCAGTGTAAAAATTAAAATATTTTATTTTAAATATTTTATAAATTAAAAAAAATCTTTATATATATAAGGACGGCTCTGTTCCGACCCTAGTGTAGAGCTGTCAATTGAGGATGGGCCTTTGGGGCCTACCTGGCCCTACCCCATAATTTTGGAGATGTGGGTTTCAAAAACCCAGTCCTAATAACATTAAGGGCATTTTAGCTTGGTGATGTGGACATCTGAACCGATCCAATGCAAGGACTGATGAGAATCCTCTACCTCGGGATGTGGGCTGACCCAATTGTCTCGGAATGGAATGGAGCTTGACTGGGCTACTAGAGAAAGCCCAATGAGCAATACTCATAGCTTCTCTATGACCTATGATGTATTTCGGCTATCCAAGACCATCTTGATGGGTTTTTGGACACTTTTTATGTTTTTCGGATTTAATTATATTTTAAGGATATTTTCGTAATTTTGTTGTTGTTTTTTTTTTTTTTTTGAATCAGATCAGGATTCTTTTATTTAAATTTGATTAGGATTCTTTTAATTAATTCCGATTAGGTTTAGGATAGATATAGATTATAAATATTTCGTTTTGTCTTAGTTTTAAAAAAGCTTTGTTTTTCGACATCATTTCAGGAATCGAAATTCCTTTTCTTTCTCTTTACTTTTGGTTTTGAATTGCAATTCAAGTTAAGCCAAAATCATGAGTGATGAAGTAAAACATCCCAAATCCTGAGTGATCATCCCAAACATCCCTTATGTTTTAAAAGTAGTGTCAAAATTAAAATATTTTATTTTAAATATTTTATAAATTTAAAAAAATATTTATATATATAAGGGCTGCCCTATTCCGACCCTAGTGTAGAGCTGCCAATTGGGGATGGGCCTTTGGGGCCTGCCTGGCCCTACCCCATAATTTTGGAGATGTGGGTTTCAAAAACCCAGCCCTAATAACATTAAGGGCATTTTAGCTTGGTGATGTGAACATATGAACCGATCCAACGCAAGGCTGATGAGAATCCTCTACCTCGGGATGCGGGTTTGGAGAAAGCCCAATGAGCAATACTCATAGCTTCTCTATGACCTATGATGTTTTTTGGCTATTCGAGACCATCTTGATGGGTTTTTGGACATTTTTTACGTTTTTCGGATTTAATTATATTTTAAGGATATTTCCGTAATTTTGTTTTTTTTTTTTTTTTTGAACCAGATTAGGATTCTTTTATTTAAATTCGATTAGGATTCTTTTAATTAATTCCAATTAGGTTTAGGATAGATTTAGGTTATAAATATTTCGTTTTGTCTTAGTTTTTAAAAAGCTTTGTTTTTCGACATCATTCCAAGAATCGAAATTCCTTTTCTTTCTCTTTACTTTTGGTTTTGAATTGCAATTCAATTTAAGCCAAAATTATGCGTGATCAAGCAAAACATCCCAAATAGTGAGTGATCATGCAAAACATCGATTTGTTCCTGTTCGGTTGTTGTCAGATAATTGCAGACGATCAAAAAATCGTTCGACATCAACTTGATATCAGAGCCTTGATTTTAGATCATCCAAAGTTTGAGTTTCCAAAAGTTTTCTGAAATTGTTGCCGACGCACTGTTCATCGACATTATTCACTATCACTGTTCTGCTACTATTCACTATTTCCACTACTGTTCATCATTTTTCGAAAAGTATTGTTCACTGTTCCGCTACTGTTCATCATTTTCCGAAAGTACTATTCATCAATTTTACTGTTCATCCAAATTAAACTTTATTCGTATCAGAATTTCAAAAATTTTGTCAGAATGGAATGAAACAACAAGGAACCTTCTCTCCATGATGTGATGGAGTTGTTGCAGGTCCTAAATGGACGATTAGAAGTTCTAAATTATTTTCAACCTCGACAAGAATGTGGAGGTATTGACGGCAATGAAAAAAGGCAAGTCAACAATGTTGAAGATCTACCAATCCAAAAATTGCTTGATTTTGACCTCGATTCGCAGCCCCAGCAAGAGTCAGTTCTCAATCTATCACTAAATGGAGATTCCCAATCAGCTAAAAGACCTACAGGCGGATCGGCTTGTCATGAAATTCAGGAGGATGACAACGGTGACGATTTTAAAACTCCACCTACATTCCTAGAGCCCCCAGTGTAGGAGCCATTTAGGTCTCTCAAACTGTTCCAGTATGGGCCCACATCATAGTCCGCCTCAGAGGCCCATAAAGTACACTTAAAGCTTTAACAATTTGATGTAGATGATGAGATTGAAGATTTTTTCTGAAGAGGACAAACACATATTTCTAGGGTATGTTGTGATCGAAGATGGGATTCTTCTGAATTTCGACAAGGTTTCGAAGTCACTTGTGATGCTTCAAATACGGGGATTGGGGGAGAATTTAGCCAAAACGGAAGACCAGTTGCATTCATCAATGATAAATTAGGATGAGCAAAGCCACTTATTTAGTATATGATTGAGGAAAAGGAATCCTTGTCAGGTGCGAATTCAAACTTGAGGACAAGCTTTTCAGAGGAAGGGGAGTATGATGTGGACATCCGAACTGATCCAACTCAAGAATTGATGTGGATCCTCTACCTCGGGATACAGGCTAACCAATTGTCTTGGAATGGGTTGAAACTTGAATGGGCTACTGGAGACAGCCCAATGAGCAATACTCATAGCTTTGCTATGACCTATGATGTTTTTCGGCCATTCGAGACCATCTTGATGGGTTTTCGGGCACTTTTTATGTTTTTCGAATTTAATTATATTTTAGGGATATTTAAGTAATTTTGTTGTTTTTTTGATATTATTTTTGCATCAGATTAGGATTCTTTTAATTAATTCTGATTCGGTTTAGGACAGATTTAGATTATAAATATTTCGTTTTGTCTTAATTTTAAAAAAGCTTTGTTTTTCAACATTATTCCAAGAATCGAAATTCATTTTCTTTCTCTTTACTTTTGGTTTTGAATTGCAATTCAAATTAGACCAAAATCGTGAATGGTCACGCAAAACATCCCAAATCATGAGTGATCACACAAAACATCCCTTTTCTTTTTCCTGTTCGGTTGTTGTCAGATAATTACAGACGATCCAAAAATCGTCTGGCACCACCTAGCCCTTAAGGGCCACGAGCCAACAAGGGTTAAGAGAGGATCGAGCCTTGCGGCCATAGGTATTTAAAAAAAAAAAAAAATCTAATAAAAGTCACGACTTACGAACTTAGTACTCACAACACAAATTCTTTTTCTGTTCACTGTTCTTCACAACTCTAAAATCATAGATTCACAAAACAGTCCACCCCGCCGCAACAGCGCCTGCGCCACCACTCTCGCCGCCATCCACCGCTCTAGCCCACCATCCAACGTCTGTGCAAACTCCGTTGCCATAGCCAACTGTCTCAAGTAAGGTTCCTTATCTGTTGGGTTGCTTTTGTTTCTAAAATTTTTGGTCCCAAATGAGTCGTCTATGAGGGAAAAATGTGAAAAAGAAAAAAGGCATGGTGGATCTATTTTAATTAGTTGGCTTCATTGATGGTGGATGGTGGATCTATTTGATGCTGATTCTTCATTATCATTAAATTAGTTTGTAAAATATTGTACATTGAGAGTTGAAAGATTTAATTTATTCACTCCATCTCCAGGGACATATATCAGAATTTGTGAAATGATGAATGGACTGAACTACTTAAAATTTCTGATTTCTAAGCATCCTGTGAGGGTTGGTGGTCATATTTCCTTTACAAAAAAAAGAGTTGGTCTGATCCGATCCTTCAAATGCTCTGGCCCTTTAGGGTTGGGGTTGGACCGTTCCAGACCGACCTCAATTGACACCTCTACCCTTGTAAGGTTGAACTGAATTAAGATTTTAACGGCAATTCAAAATATAAAACTAATCCATCCCGATTCGTTAAATTTTCTAACGTTTGAGATTAGAGCCGGATTACGTAGGTTCTTCCCAATTGACAACTACTCCTAATCATGGCTCACAAACCACTCTAATTTCCAAGATCTTTTTTTAAGGACTCAATTTGGCCAATAACTCATGCATATACACTAGACATCTATATTCTAGATACTAATTGTGCAAAACTAGATATTGTTTTTTCTTCCTTTCTTATGTAATTTTAACTTGAATTTTTCTTAGGTCAGAAGTAATTTATTACTTCTTCACTTGGAGTTGAATGATGAATAGATTTAAAAAAGAAATATTTGACTTAACATAATTTTGAATATTAAAATTTTAATTAATTTTTAAAAATAAAGCATTTAACAATATATTCTAAAATACAATTAGAGCCATTCAATTTTAATTGGAGAAAACAATATTATTGCGAAAACTTCAAAATGTAAATAACAACATGATAATGACAAATTATAAGGAAGCTAAAGATAAAATTTTTACCAAAAAGTAAAAAAGAGTGTGAAGGAAAATATACAAAAAAAAAAAAAGAATTTAATTGCAAATTTTACATCAACCAACTTTTTAACTTCTATAAAAAGAGAATTTAACTAAAAGAAATACTCGAAAACGAAGTTTCCTGCTTGCCAAAAGATTTTACTCATTTAAAAATTTTGAGGAAAAGAGAAAAAAAAACTCCAAGGATAAATGAAATGAGTGTAGCAATGATAAAATCGAAAAATTTTTTGTCATGGTGCAACCTTATTAAATGGATGATGTTATAATTGAAAATATAATTATATTTTTAAAAATAATAAATTTATTAATAATAGAATCTAAATCTTGTCCCCTTTGTTTTCCTTGACAGGAAAAGAGAAAGACTGGTGCAAGTAAGAGTACTTCTTCCTCTGGGACTCAGGAATGCAATAGAACCTGAATTTTGATATGGTCAAAATTTGATTAGCAAAGAAATAAGCCACGAAACATATGTAGATTTTAGTTCAAAACAAGTTTGAACATTACAATAGGGAGAGTTACAGTTACATACACATTGTCGGAGTTTACACACATACCCATTACTAATTTACTACATCAGTAATAAAGCAATTGAGGAGGCAAACAAACTTTGACCAAAAAAAAATGTTCAAATGAAATCAGAGTTAACAAATTGGAAGTGGGGCACCGTTCCATTCCTTGAGACATTCCAAGAGTGGATCTATGATCTGCTGGTTGCACATTGCCGTGAACACCTTGTCAAACTCTTCTCCCGGCGACCGGACTCTCTCCCCGGTGAGGTATTCTGCTCCAAGCTCTTCTCTCACAAACTTGTACAATGGGTATGATCTGCATTCCTTAATCTTGTTAGGAATGCTGGGATTCCCATTCTCAAGAGCGGTTCTTGAACTCTCTACTTCTTTAGGCAAGACGGCCACGAGTTCATCTTCAAATGCTGCAATCTTTTGGAAGATGGATGTGTTGGCATTCTTCTCGTTATCGCCATTCTTCAGTGCATGATCAACGATAACCTGTCTTAATTTCTGCATCAAGGGGTAGGTGCCACTGCAAGGATCATCGACATATGCGAAAACATATTCTCTGTCAACAACCTTAAGCAAATCCTTCTCACAGAATCTTGATGGATGAAGTTCTCCGTTTGCACCCATTGTCAGAGTTCTTTTTGCAACTTGGCTTACTGTGTTTTTCACTGCATTTCTCAAGTTTTCCTCCAAATGTCTCAGATCAACTGCTTGGCATAGTGCCACTAGGTATGTGCTCGACATAAGCTTCAAGATTTCAACTGCTTCTGCTGTTTTCCTTGAGGAGATTAACCCCAGGGAATTGACATCTTGGTTGTGTTGCTCGGCACTTTGGACATGATTGGTCACTGGATTGGCCAAATACTGGAGTTCTGAACAGTACGAAGCCATAGCAATCTCGGCGCCCTTGAAACCATAGTCCAAACTTGGATTTCTTCCTCCAGATAGATTGGATGGCAGCCCATTGTTGTAGTAGTCATTGACAAGCTCTGAAATTTGAGCAAACATTAGTTTCCCAATTGATGCAATGGCCAAACGAGCGTTGTCCATGGACACTCCAATTGGAGTGCCCTGGAAGTTGCCACCATGTAGGGCCTTGTTCCTTGAGACATCAATCAAGGGGTTATCATTCACTGAATTGATTTCCCTCTCGATCATTTTTGTGGCTGAACGAATGACCTCAATTTGTGGACCAAGCCATTGAGGAGATGTCCTGAGAGCGTAGCGATCCTGTTTTGGCTTTTGCAAGGGGTCCATCTCGTGCAATTTCTTGGCCTCCTTCACATAAGCGCTGCCGTCAAGGATGTGTTCCATAATTGCTGCAGCTTCGATTTGTCCAGGATGGTGCTTCAGTTTGTGGGTCAAATGGTCAGTGAACTCGGGCTTGCCATTCATCACTTCAGCAAAAATTGCTGAAAGTACTTCAGACAAAACCGCAAGAACATTGGCCTCAAAAAGGACCATAGAAGCCATGCCAGATCCAACAGCTGTGCCATTAACAAGAGCAAGGCCTTCTTTGGGTTGCAGCTCAAAGAACCCGCCATTAACTCGAGCCATGTTAAATGCCTCTTCAGCATTTACAATTTCTCCATTGGGTCCAACAGCTTTGGAATTAGGCCTGCCTGTAAGTAATCCGGCAATGTAGGATAAAGGGACAAGATCTCCAGATGCAGTGATGGTACCACGCAGAGGCAAACAGGGAGTAATGTTATGGTTCAAGAATTTGGTAATGGCCTCCAAGATTTCAAATCTGATCCCAGAGTAACCCTGAAGCAGGGTATTGATTCTAACAAGCATGGCTGCCCTTGTAGCCGAGTGTGGCAGTGTTTGGGAAGATTCTGTTCCATTCCCAAAGATTCCAGCATTTAGAAACCTGTAACAGAGATAGCCCGCAAGTTAGATTCAGCTTCCAGAAACTGAAATTTTCAGTTGTAAAATTCAGTTTTATTTGGATAGAGACTAGAGAGAGAGAGTCCTCATGCATATTCGACATTCTTTCCTTTAGGAACTATAAAATTCCCACTCGGGAAAATGACGAATGGGGGCTGGGATAGATATTGGCCGCCCCTCTCCCTCTAGCAGATTCTTTCAAAGAAAATTAGGCAGACCAAACCAGGGTTCAATAGTTGTGGTGGTGGTTGGTTGTTTTGTTTATTCTGCTTTATACAATTACACTTAACTAGACTATTCTACAAAAAGAAGAGTCAAAGACTTCGTCCTCTATAATAACAAGGACCCTTCATTTTCTTTAGTTTAAATAGTTATAGCAATCCACCACCTGCACTGCACTATTGGGACCAAACTCCATAAAGGAATGCAGGGCTGCAACTAACAAATAGGTAGTACAAAAGAAAAACAAAGGCAGCAGTGACGCATTCATTGCGACCCAAACACCAAAATATATCAATGAAAAATTAGTGAAAGAAACCAAAGCAAAAAGAACACACTTTGGAGTTGTACATCTAATTTGTTTCACTGATACGCACGTCTCCCGGCAGGGGAATCCAGTTACCAAAAAAATATGAACTCGTGACCTCAGTCCTCAGAAGTCCAAGATCAGGAAAACTCGTGAAGGGTGAATTAACATAAATTTAAGTATTTGTAGTTATTTCAAGATTTCTTCTGAATTAAAAAACCGGGAAAAGTTAAAAGGGTATGAAAAATATTTGTTGGTTTACCTAACAAGCTCCTTAGCGCCACCTTATTTGGTTCTCCTATGAGAAGTGGCACCAAAACCAGTGGTGCCACCATTAATTTAAGTTTTCGTTGTTATTGCAAGATTTCTTCTGAATTAAAAACCCGGGGAAAAGTTAAAAGGGTATATAAAAAAAAATTTTGGTTTACCTAATAAGCTCCTTCTGAAGAGCGCCACCTTGTTTGGTTCTCCTATGAGAAGTGGCACCAAAACCAGTGGTGACCCCGTAACTGTCGGTCCCTTTGTTCATACTCTCCATCACCCAATCACTGCTGGCCTTCACACCAGCCCTTGAGTCCTCAGAAAGCTCCACCCTGACAGCATTATCTCTGGCGGCGATGGCTGCAACCTGCGATACTGTCAGGGTTTCGCCGCCAAGCTTCACCACTGGCTTCCTGAATTCAGCCACCATACGTTTCACTTCATCCAAATGACTACCCTTTAATGAATCGGCTGCCATTCCCCAGTTCAACGCATCGCCTTTCACGCAAAATTCCAAGACTTCACCGTTTCTCTGACCATTCTCAGCTGCCATATCGATTATTGCGAATGAAGTCTTCAACAAAAACACTAGCTAGTACTAATCACAAGATCGTACACGAAAATGGTCCCTTATGAGATCACTGAATTCGACGACAACAAAAAGAGGGGAAAAAAAAGAGAGAATAATTTGCAAATGTACTGAGGAATAGAAGGGGAACTCGTACAAATCTTTCCTGGGTTGTGGTGACAAATGGGAATGGCTTAAATAGAAGGTAGCATTGGAGGATAGCCTACTCCTGACTCTGGGTAGGTGGGCATGAGAGAGAGTGTATGTGTATGGACATGGTGGCAGCCGGCTATGCACCAAACCTGGGTTAGTTGATAATTGATCCTCACCGTTCGATTTGAATTTATCCGACCGTTGATTTTCTATGCTAACGTGGACATGGCATGTATCATGGATTCTATCATTAATTCTTGTTAAAAGGACTTTCAACAGAAACAAAAATAAAACTTTTTATTAAAAGAGACTGGTCAAGATGATTATAGATGCTTGAAATTTTCATTCCTCAAAATAGTTTTTTATTGTTTTAACTAATGATGTCTAAATTAATTGCATGTACCTCGACTATTCTACTAAAATAATTTAACATAAGAGCCATAATTGTTATAATATTTTAAAAAAGATAATACTAATAATAATTATGATTTACATTAGCTTGTATAAAGGTTTCATCAACAAATCATTTTAATGTGAAAGATAAATTAATAATTTTATCAAAAATCAAATATACTTCTCAATTTTTAATCCATTCAAAATAGAACATTCCATTATGAATTGATTATCTTTAAGCTAAAAAGAAACACTAAAGTTTGAATAACATGGTTATCCGCAAACTCAAACAAAAATATTATCTTTATTTGAAAAAAAAAAAGAACAGAGTAATGTTAGCTAAATTGGGATACCTAACTAATTTAAATTTGTTCTTACTCGAACAAACCTTGATGGGGTTGTTTGCAATTTGCTTAGAAACCAGCACTCGGGGGTTGGTGGGATCGTAAGAATGGTTGAAAACGTGAAATAATTGACCCAAATTCAAAGAGGAAAAAGAGAAAACCTCTTTTCCCGTCAGTTTCGCTGTTAAGAGCAAGTGGGTCTGCAGTGGAGCTCAGCACACAGTCAATAAACCCGAGCAGGGCAAAGGCCGCTCGCGTCCAAAATCAATTATTCTTCCGTACGACAAGTATAAATGGTTATCCTTTATATTTTGAAAACTTTGGACATGGAACTAATTCATTTTTCTTACGTGAATCTTTTAATGCATATCAAATTAGAAGTATTATTTATTTTTTTACTATACATGATCTTGTATTTTATGAAAAAAATTTGTGATGTGAATCAACGTGAACTACATAATTCAATAGAATGGGTCCATGATAGAATTTTATTTATATTTCTTTGTATAAAAATATACTAGCCTTTTTATAATTTTTCTAGTTTTACTTCTTATTTAATTTTTTTCACATTCATTGTGGGGAAGGGGGAATCATGGTTAAAAATAAAAGAGAAATCAATTTCAAAAGCATTTTCAAATATAATGTAGTCACGCTTCCTTCATCCAATGGGTATCCCCACGGTATTTAATTATCTAATTAATTACAGTTAGATCAAATGATAACTACTATGGAAATGGACTGGTTAGTCCTTTGTGGTTTGCGGGACAATGGACCTTCATATCGCATTTATTGCACCACGTTGTATTTCTACCTGTATTATTATGCATGGTACATGCCAACAACCCCCATCTCCAATAAAAAGAACTAGAAAAAAGAAAAACAAATTCACACCTATTTATTGAGTATCTAACAAATTCATACCTAATTATTGATTATCTTCAATTTCTATGATTATCGTAGACTCTTATATGAGTTAATCCTTTATTCATGGTAATTTACTTCTAAAATACTCCCTCAATCAAAAATTGAATATCTCGTTAAATTTAATTTTTATTAACCAAAATGATATTACAATATTAAAATTAACTAAATTTTTTTTCTTAATATGCATGTGAGGCACAATAAGATATTTAATTTCAAACTTAGAGAGTATCTTTTACACGAGATTATAAATTTTACTCCCTTCGTATGAAATTAAATATCTCATTTTCGATTTTTGATTATTCAAGATTGAATATCTCGTTTTCTCTAATTTAATTAAATTTTTATTAAGAAAAAGTGAGATTGCAAGGTTAAAATTAATTCATTCTAATCTTGTTCTTAAGATGAGTATAAGTTAAACTGTAACATTCAATTTCGAATTGATGGAGTATAAAATATCTTTAATTTTAATACAATCATAATCATGTTATTCTTGTCATTATAAGAAGTTAAAATATTACTACTGGTTATTAATCCAATAATTGCTTAAGAGACAGAGGCATACAGATGCAGAATTCAACGAAGTAGTTGGTGACCAGTGATGCATCTGTGCCTTGCTCTCAACCATTCCACTTTGGCTCACTTGGTCTCTGTATTTTCTTTTTGACTTTTCCATCTTATTATTATTAGTATTTTATTTAAAGATTCAGCCCACTAGGAGTGGGAAAACAAAATAGTATGCTTCTAAGTAAGTGCTTCGGTCCATATAACAACGTGCGGTAATTCTCTCTCTCTTTTTTTTTTTTTTAATTGGACCATTTAATAATTTAATTCATTATATTGACCACTCTTATATGGTTGTTAAATGAAGTGAAGTTTAAAAAATAATACTCGCTCCGTACTTAATTAATTATACGTCAATTATTTTCCCTTGTGTTCGAACTAGACATTAATGGTCGGCTTAATTGGTATCCTTTGGGCATGTGTAGCGAACGCTCTCACTTTTAGCTTCTCATCTTCTCTAAAGAAGCAAAACTAGAACGAATAGAACAGATGGTCCAACTACATAACTGCTTCTTTTTCATTACTTTCATGGTTGTGCCTGGTCGCACGGCAGCACCTGTCCTATTGAAATGGTTCGTCATCTTATATGGTCTTTAATTTTTTTTCCGATACTTATCACTTTCTTCATAAGATATTTCTCTATTTCATTCTCAGTTTTCTTTTTCAATAAAGACAAATACTTTACTTTGTCTTAATAGTGTTTGGATCAATTTGTACGCTTCTCAACATTCTGTTAATTCAATATTTATGGAGGGATAAAAGAACTATAAACGAGGATGAGAATGCTTTTTAAATCTCATTTTATCTCCAATTTTTCAGTTCACCATGCCATGTCTTGCCTGTAACTTGTAATTCTTTTTTCTTAATGCTTGAGTAACCCTTCAAAAGAAAATGGTTGTTAATAACTTATTTTTTTGATAATTAATCCCTAAGAAGAAACTGAACTATAGTTTAAGACGAGAAATTGCAATAAAGAAAAAAGCTGCCGGATTGAGAACCAAGTTTCGCATTAATTTTGATGTTTATTTTTACTAGAGCTGTCAATTGGGACAATCCCAATGGTCAGAAAATTTAAAAGGTCGGGATGGATCCGTCCCATTTTCTGAAGGATCATCAAAATCCTAACTCAACTCCACAAGGCTCAAGGGGCAGCCCTTTATATATATATATATTTTAAATTTGAAAAATATTTTTAAAATAAACAATTTAATTTTCACATCACTTAAAAAAAAATTACAGAAAATAGTACAAAAGGTGAATAGGAAATTAGAGAAAAATGTAAAAAATGGTATACCAACCAAAAATAAAAATGAAAAAACTCGATTTCAATAGTTAATACTCATTACAGTTAAAAAAAAAAAACCAAAATAACTAAGATTGTGAGTGTGTATAAGAAAAGAAACTAATATTCTTTCTACGAATAGAAAAAAGAAGTCAGATATAAGACAACCAAATCCTAAAAAATAAGTAATAAAAATTATAAAATAAAATATATATTTTTAAATATCTTTGATCCCAATGCCCGACCCGATCTAATCTTCTCTAAACCCTTACTGATACTTCACCATTAAGGGTCGAATTGAAAAACCTTTATTGCAATTAAAATTATATTTTTTAAATCTAACCCCTAAAAAAAATGTGAGATAGATCTATCGATCCGAGTCAACTCATTTTGATGGCTCTAAATTTTATTACAATTACTCACGTAGAAGTTGAATATTGACCGTCCACACCTAACCGGATTCAAGAATGAATCGTGGAAGTCAAGCTGCAATTAGCTTTTGGGTCCAGCCACCCATTTTACACGCTTTGCCATTTCATCCCAGAAAAAAATATATAAAAAATTGTCCCTTTTTATGATTTTTAAATTTTTTCACCATACCAAACAAAAAGACAAATAAAATTTCTTTTTCTTTCGTAAGTTCTTTTTAGTATTATGTTGACCTTCAATTTTCTCACATTTGAAATTGAATGTTTTATTTTAATTTATATATATTTTAAGAAAATTAATTGACTTAACTCATTTTAAACTTAATAATATCAATTTCCAAACAAAAATATAATTACTTTAGAAAATAATATATTCATTTTTCAGACGAAAAAAATACAACAATATATGTAATTTTAAATAAAGTTCAAATAAACATAGTTTATGACATACTACTAATTTACTTTAAGTATTTATTATTCAACCGTATGAAGAAATTTTATGAAACAAATTAGGATACAAATACGCTAGAAGTCATTAACAATTGTTATAAAAAATATAAAAATGTAAAAATAAAATTAATAAAAGTAATTTAACATGTCTCCCATCACCCGTTTAAATTAATATTTTTTAAAATTTTAAAAACAAATAATAAAATAGATACTTACACTTAATTTTCAATTATATTGTATCAAAATTCAATTAATTAAGTTCATATTAATCAATATAGTCTTTTTTTTATATATAAAAAAATCATTATTATTTATTATGGATATTTTCAAATTATATCTTATGTCAAACATTTTTTTTTTATACTGTTATATTTTAAAATGATATTCAAAATATGTTATCACTACTATGTTCACTTAAATAAGTTGAATGAAGTTTTTTTATTTAAATGAATATTTTTTCCACTAAAAAATATTATTTTCACTTTGAATTATCCTCTAGTGTATAATAAAAATAAAAATAAAAATGTAACTAAAAAAATAATTCAACATTTATCACCCATCACTTGTTAAAAAAACACAAGTTATCATTTCAAGCTAGTTGCCTTTCTTTTATATAGTACTTAAGTAATACCTGTGATGCACGACGTTTGTGGTCATGTGAAGAAATAAAACTAAAACTAAAACCATATTTGAGAAAAAGTATTTCATGTATAACCTATCAAGCATTTTAATTAATATTTAAAAAAATATTCAAAAAATCAAAATACTTATGCTCTATTTTTTTTTACTATTCAAAATTAGTTTGATTAATCAAATTCATAATGTAATTTTAAAATTTATTTAATATAATTAAGTAAATAATTATTTCTATTATTTAATATAATTTACTTGTATAATTAAGTAAATAATTATTTGCGCTTCCTCAGGTCAAGAGTCAAGACACGCAAATCTTCTTGTTTATTTTATTTTTTAATTTTTTCTTTTCTTTTCTTTAAGGAGAAATTATTACAGGTGGAGAATGTACAATGCGTTGTTGGTAGTTGTCCCAACATCAAAAAGAAATAAATATTTAATAGCTCATTTTAATCTGATAAAAAAATTAATAAATTTGTTTGACTATTACAGGAATTTATATGTATTTATTACGTAAATAAATGAAAATTCTCAAAAATATAAAAAATTATTGATGAGATTTTATATTAAAAATTTATTATTTTTAAAAATAAAACCTTCAATTTTCAGGAACTAAAATTAAAAAATATATTCAATTTGATAAGATAAATTAAATTCTAAGAAAACTTAATTTTTTTGAGACATATGTTAAATTTCTATTCGTGTAACGAAAAATGACATACAATCATATAATAGGAAATTCAGAGTCAAATCCGTATGAAGTCATCATCGAAATTTAATTTATTTTATTTTATTTATTTCAACTCAATTTTTTTCCAAAAAGTGAAATTTTAAATTTCTTCTTGGGCTCCATTAAATAAATAAATATTTTGTTTGCAAATTTTATGCAGATGATTACTTTATAATTTCTCCTTGTTTCATCCACAATCTTTTTTACCTGATTCATTTGGGTTCTGAATCATTTTAATTTTTAAGGCTTCTATCTTTTTTTACTTTGTTTAAGTAAATCCTTAATCTTTATATTGAATTATTAGAGTTCCTTATGACTTATTTTGGATAAATGTTGATCCCTTACCTCTTTTCGTTTGACTAGTTAAGTCCTTTAGTAACTCAAAACTTTCGATTTTAGCAATGTTATTGGGAAAAGAAAAAATTGATCAAATGCTTGAAGGACATCTTTATCTCATCGATATTTTAAGGTAGAACCTTCAATTAAAAAACCAATAGAGAACATTGTTCCGACAGGATACAATGCTAATGAACCATATGGAATTTCCTTTGGAGGGCTAAAAGGATAAGAACTCAAACTGATAGAGATTGCATATACTTTTGAACGAGCTTTCAAAATAAGGAAACCTCCTTTTACCCATTAATTTATGAATATATAGCTAGCTCTATTTAGGCAATGTAAAGTATTATTGTATTAACATCTTCATCATTATGTTGTCTCTGTAAAACCTGCAGTATAATAAGAATAATAATCCCAAACACAAATAAAATCTTTTACCCTTTTTCTTTTCTCTTTAACTGAAAGAAAAAATTACATACTATCACTCTTCTGCTTGAATTCAAGCAACCACCAACCAAATAAAGGAAACTCCTCACAATTCTTGAAGGATAAAAACTGAGAAAATTTTTTCGGAGGTTCATTTGCTCAACAACAATCCAAATAAAAACTGAAAGTTAGCTATACTTATAATTTGATCCACTTGATTAATTGAGTTAAATAATTTTTGCTATTGTTATAAATATAGATGCCCCTTGTTCTGAAGGCTTCAGAACAAAGAGATCAGCTAAGAGATGATATTGGTGACGTGGGTTTTCTTGGGATTAACCATTACTTTCGTCTAGCCAGTTTGTGTGCGAATATGTCTCGAGGATTGGGCATGTAAATATTAAGTTGAATAAGCAAGGAATTTGTCTCAAGGATTGTTTTCAGTGGAGAGGGGATGAAGAAGAAGCAAGTAACTTTGAAAGAAGACCGATGGTTGTTTTTAATTGGAGGTGTTAACTAGAGACAGTGATGGGATAAAAATGCCCTTAAAGCATTTGATCAAAATTTTTTTTCCAATTGACTTTGTCAGAATCGGAGGTTTTGAGGGCAAAAGGACATTTCCGATAGAACGAAAAAAGATAAAGGGACCAATATGTGTTCAAAATAAATTAAAAGAGATTTTAAAAGTTCAATGTAAATAATAGGGATTTGCTTTGACCAAGTAAAAAAGGACATTAAAAGTTTTTTAAAAAATTATTTATGACCTACATAAATAAAAAATATTGGAGACGAAACAGTAAATTTAGGCAAAAAAACCAAAAAACTGAAATTTTGACTTAGTATTCTTACATTCTTTACCAAGTGTCTCACTTACCAATTTTTAAAGTTTACAATATTTATTTTTTTAAATTAAAAGATTTATATTCTACTAACTTGAGTAGCACATGTTATACCACTCAAAACAATATTAATAATAAAGATAATGAGAATACTATCATGAGTAATGAATTTCACCTTATATATTTTGGTGCATATTCACATATAGTGATCAAGTGAAAACACACGAGCAATATATAAGGTGAACTTTATTATTCATTTTAAAATTACTTTATAAAAATAGTTTAATATTTTACATAAAAATAACAATTGATGTTCAATTTTAAATCATGACATTATTAAATAAAAAGAAAGTAATTTTGTTTACTATAAATAAAAACATTTTAAAATGTTGTGCATTCGAAACTGCTTATTCTTGGATAATTTGTGTATCCAGATTCGAGAAAAGGAGTTGGGCCTTTATTTTTCTAAAATTAATTAAATTAAACAATGAGAATTTATTTGGCAATTGGCATTTGAATTCCCGGCACTTCCGTAAGATTTCTTTCCCTGTCCCTTCACCGTACTGTTCACTTCTCCTTACCCATGCTCGGCTCTCGTTGCTTGTTACCCAGACACTTAAACCCAAACAGCCCAGCTTTCTTGGATCCGGAAAAAGGGTGAGAAATTTAAGCTGGACTTTCTATTTTTTAGATTATTATTATCAAGTGCGGTGGCCCAAATGGATTAATTTAAGACAGTGTTGCTGTCGGTTCCTAATTTTCCCTCATTCAATTTTAAACTAATCCCTTCTGTCCCATTTATCGAACTTAAATGTTTTATGTTTTAATCTAATTAAATTTGTATGAGAAAAAATGATGTTATAATCTGGAGATTATGTCTAAAAAATTTCGTTTTGAGATCTCCTCTAAGGATCGTTCTTTTCTTTTCGTACAGATCTATTCAAGGGCTAGCAAGAGTGTCTGACTACTTGGATACTCGTTCCTCCGAAGGGGCAGTCAAGGGAATCAAGAATGGGAAATATAGCGGCAGGGGGAAACACTCCTTAGGACGCCTTAACCCAAGGCTTCCTTCGCTCAACGCAGGATACTTCAAGGCTAATTAAAGAATGTTAATTTTTTTTTTTTTATAAAATCAAAATAAAATATTTAATTTTAAACTGAGAAAATATTTTAAGCAAAATTTGTTTGAACAGAATCACCCCCAATAAAGAGAGAGATTATATTTACAGTAAATGTGATACTCAATTTGGAACAAATGAGAGTAAAATCTACTAACACTAGGAAAACCTAAGGAAGTACCCTATTACCGTAGTATGAGGATTAAATTTTTTTTTCTTATCCAACTTGTCATCTACCTTTTGTTAAAAAAGAAGGAGACAAGGGCATTATTGATATCATGACAATTATTGGTTCTGGAATTTACAATTTGAAGGAGATGATAAATGAATATTCAAACTTCAAAGGACATGGATCTACCTGTCAGGAGGAGGAGTCTGAGCACCAAGTGGAGGTGCGGGAGGGGGAGGGCCATAACACTGAGGGATTCTGGCAGATTCCTATCGTCCTCTTGCCCTACCGAGCAGGTAACAACCAATGGCCGCTATTAAGAGTAGCAGAATCACAGGCACTGATATCACAATCACGTAACCCATGTTTACTTCTGTAACAACCACTTCTCAGATTCACTGCTCTCCTACCTGCAATTGCAACAGTAAATACTGATCTCTTCAATGATAGGAATCAAAGCGTACGTATACCCCACTGATATATGCATATATTCCCTCCCCCAACAAAAGAAGGAAGAAAGAATGAATCTGTGAATTCAATTTTGGCGAAAACCATATGCAATGAAAAAGTAGGATCTTCAGCTCGACTATTGAATGTTAATTCATCAATTCAAGTTTAAATCAATCACTGACTAAACGTTCTAGAAACAGAGATTCTCAGCACAAGTAATAGAACCGAGCAAAGTCTAAAACCATTGCGAGAAACCGAACTATCACTATCTGAAATGTTCAATCCAACAAATGAATGAATAAATCGAAATAAACTCAAAATTCAAACCGCACCTTGTGATCGGAGTCACTGTTGATGCAGTATCTGATTTCTCGATTATCCCTAGCTTTTGCGACTCAGTCACATAGGGCTGAGGAATACCAAGTGGCAATTACCGTAATGGCCCCAGAGGAAGATTTAGACGAGAAAAGAGTGACAAAGAAGGCAGCCAGGTGTCAAAATAGCAATAGCATAGCGTAGACAGAATGCACGGTACCGGGGAAACCCCAGGGTTTGTTACTAAAACCCCGGTAATTATATCAACATTGATCTGAATTATTTCATGAATTTAACAATTACCTGAAAACAAATCTTAATAAAAGAGTTGAATCCAAAATTTTTTGAAAATTCTAAAATAAATATGAATATTTAATTATAAATAGAATAAATGTGTCAATATTTCGAATAGAATAAAAATGATAATTAAGTTTACAAATGATTCTTCTTTCTTATACTAATTCGAGGTGATGTTTATTGCTTTACTAAAATTAGCATTTCAAAATTAAAGAGATTATTTATAAATAAACATTTCATTTTTAAATGTATTAAAATAGAACAAAACATTTATTTAAAATAAGAGAATGCTTTAGTATTCTTTTCGTTGACAACTTATTTAATAATTTTCATATAATTTTTTTTTACTAAAAACTTCTTTTTCGAGATTTCAGAGGAAATCACAACAAGAGATTATAAACATAGTAGTAAGAACTAAGAAATTAGTCTAAAAGTACAACGGAAGAACAGCAGTAGCTTTTAGGCCTATAAACAAACATACGCAGCCTTACGGCTTTGACGAGGTCCGGAACGGAGTACCGGACGAACAGACCCTAGACGACCGACAATCTGCTGCCAACACAAAAGTTAAAGTGAGTGTCAGTGTAAAGCAAGGTAGAAACTGCAGGGTCTGCAAAACAGACTTAAATCTATATCAGTATATCGTTATTTGCTTTACTTCAAGATGGTGAGTCGAATTGCATTCGCAATAATCATCTCTCACCCATTTTTCTACCTTTCTTTCAGTTGCTGCAATTACACATTTTTAATACATTACATCCTATGTACACACACAGTTAACTGCAGCAGCAGCAGCAGCAAAAGATATAATGCATGTGTGGGGAGATGATGTTTGTTGGGGAGGGAGGATGCGGTACTAGATAGGGTCCAGAGCAACTGGGGGCTTTCCTGACATCGCAAACGAGAGTTGTCTTCCAAAATTTTGCAAACCAAAAATCTTTCTCAACAGGTGCCATAAGCAGAAAACACGGGTTTGAAGCCATAATGCAGCGGTGATGAGACCTTGCGTGATGCAGTCCCACTCTCCTGGGATACAATTGGCTCGTTCAAACGACGTTTGTATCGTTTGAGGACAGATGCCAAATTTTCTTTCCCTTCCCGGAATGCAACATCACCAGCAGCAGTACCTGTCCTTCCCTTTCGACAAGAAATGGCAATTTCGACATCTTTGATCATCCCTAAGAGCATTGCTGCAGTTGTGCACTTCCCTCTGCCCTGTTTTGCATGAGGAGGCAAGCTCCCATTTGAGATCGGTGGGCTTGACTTTGGTTGCCATCCATCTGGAAGCTGAAGGCAAAAGCAGGGTGCCATTGGTGAAAGAGGCTTGAAAAATGCTGGATCAATGATTCCCTGTTAAAAAATATAGATTATAAGATGCACTAGACAGAGAACAGATCGTTCCAATAGAAGAAAATTGGTAGGTTCATCCAATTGAGGAGTTCCCAAGTGAAAGTGCAGACCACACCCGCAGGAGTAGGTCTTTCAATCTTAACTAAGCCCGTCTATAATCGACCATGGAGACAAGCTCGACGAAAACCAAAGTATCTTTCCACAAATTCAAAATGACAAATAGTATTCATGCATTCAGGCCTTTATTATTAGTAGTAGCATGTTGACCTTCAATTTATCGGTTTGGAATTGAACGTCTCATCTTGACTTTATGAACTTTAACAAAATTAGTTGAGTTAACTTATTTTAAACTTAATAATATCAATTTCTTAAAAAAAATATAATTAATTTAGAAAATAAGACATCCATTTTCGAACGAAAAAGTACAATAACATAAGTAATTTTAAATAAATTTCAAATAAACATAGTTGATGACATACTACTAATTTACTTTTCTTATTTATTATTTAACCATATGAAGTTAAATGTTTAATTTTTTAAATTATTTAAAAAACTTTATTAAAAATTAACATTGGAATATTAAAAATAAATTGAGTCAAACTTTTTGTTAAAATTCATTAAAAAACAAGATAAAACATTTAATTTTAGAGGCATAACTATAACAAATAATAAAATAGATACTTACACATAATTTTAGATTAAATCATATAAAAATTCAATTAATTAAGTTCATATTAATCAATAGAGTCTTTTTTATAAAAAGAAATCATTATGATTTATTATAAATATTTTCAAATTATATTATATGTCAAGCCTTTTTTTTTGGTACTGTTATATTTTAAAATATTATTCAAAATCTGTTATCACTACTTTGTTTGCTTAAATAAATTGAATGAAGTTTTTTTATTTACTTGAATATTTTTTCCATAAAAAATTATTATTTTCACTTTGAATTATCCTCAAATGTATAATAAAACTGTAACTCAAAACATAATTCAACATATATCATCCTCCATTCATCAAAAAAAGAAGAAAAATACTGGTTATTTTAAGCCAGTTGTCTTTCCTTTATATAGTATTTAATTAATACCCGTGATGCATGACATTCATGGTCATGTGAAGAAAATAAAATTAAAAATAAAACCATATTTAAGAAAAAAGTAACTCCTATAATCTATCACTCATTCCAAATAATATTTTAAAAAGAAAAAAAAATCAAAATACTTATGCTCTATTTTTTTATATTATTCAAAATTAGTTTGATTAATCAATTTCATAATATATTTTTAAAATTTATTTAATATAATTAAGTAATTAATTATTTGTAGTTTTTTGGCAATAGAATGGAAAATAAAAGTGAAATCTAGAAAATAATTATTTGTAGTTTTTTTTTTTTGGGTTCTTTCTAATTTCCCACCATCTTTTGTGTAAGAAGTCCAGAGTCACTGCCATAATGCTAGGCTCCTAAATGTTTAAGCATGTGAATAGTCGGCCAAACCTCATTTATCTACTCAATTTTTTTTTTTAAAAAAAAAACTTACATTTAATGGAATTAGTTGATTTGTTACACCAATGATTTCATGCGACTTGTCAATTAAAGAGGAGATTTGTCCTTCTGTTATATGCAGTATAGATTTTAAACTCTCTTACATGAACCTATAGAAATTAAAGTATATGCATGGTTACGTATGAAAATTTTAATCCGCAATTTATATTTTAAAACAAAATTTAATCTCTGTAATTAATTTATTATAGCATCATCCAAAATCCAAATAATCTAACCTTTTGCTATATCCATATCAATCAATCAAATATTTCAATGATAGGAGTTTTGCGTCCTCTCTAGAACAGATTGCTTCATGAGA